>JAVJIF010001617.1:0-86039 GCA_038442645.1 Agave tequilana
TTAGTAAACATAACTACATGAGTTAATCATCATCAAAACTAGGGTGGAAGGCCTTTGGGCCAACAATCTCCCCTTTTCGATGATGACAAAACTCATGGATTATATATGCATGGATTAAAGTTAGCTTCAAAGAAGCTCCCCCTTAACTCATGCATAAGCAAATAAACATAATATATGCAATGAAGGCTCTTAAAGAAGAATGCATAAATATGCATAAACATAAAAGGTTCTAGATACCAATGCAATGTTCAAAAAAACAAAACATAACATGCTCTAGATACCAATTAATTAAACTATATTAAACTTAATATATGCAACAACATAACTATGCATATATAAAGCTCAACAAACTCAAAATCTTTCTCCCCTTTTTGTCAATCATCAACAAAGGGGTAAGCAATCAAAACAATAAATAAAATGAGGGGTAAAAATCTTTCTCCCCCTTTTTGTCAATCAAAAACGATAAAAAAAAATTCTCCCCCTTTCTGTCTAAAACGAAAACAAGTCAATAAGGGGTGACTAACAATTAAGATACCAAAGAATTAGATATGACAAATTTGCATCTTGAATCTATTCAAAATAAACAAAGATCAATAAATGTTATATGCTATATACATTCATGAAGAGGAAGACGCTAAGTTAGCTTCCCCACACATATGCATTACATGAAGGAGGGATGTTAAGCCTTAATTCACATAACACACATTATGTAATGTATAAGAGGAGATGTGAATCTCCCCCTACACACGTGTACCACATAAAGAAGAGATGTTAAGCTCCTCAATATAAGATACACTCAACATGAATCTATATGTAGAAGAGATGTTAAGCTCTCCTTGCATATAATCAATACAAATCAAAACTTTTGTATTTTTCTTTAAAACAAAATTTTTAGATACCAATTTAAAACACAAGACATCTTGATATCAAAAGATAGTATTTTTCTTTTTAAGCCAAATAAACAATTGAAATGACTATTTTCTATCATAAAGTAAGGGAGTGGAAATACAAATACCAATTAAAATATAAAAAACGAATTTTCTCTCCCTTTATGAAATACCAACAAAAACTATGCGTAGGCTTGAAATAAGATACCAATTGAAAACTAAATCAATTGAAATGAAGATGAAACTCAAGCTCTAGCATAAACAAGATTTGTGCTCAAGATATAGAAATATAATAGTACAAATAAAACAAGTATATGTGTATGAAATAGAATGAGTACCAATCACAAATAGATGATACCAATTGAAAGTATACATACACAATAAACATATGAGTATACAGAAGGATCAAAATGATACCAATTGAAAGAGTTCATTGATACCAATTGACATAACAATAAAAGCATGTGTATACCTCATAACACAACGAAGAATACGAACTAGTTAAAATGAAAATTTTTTTTAACTAGTACGAAATCCTTCAAGTAAGGAATAACACGAAATAGTTTTTCATAAAACATGAAATTCACATGATAATCAACACTCTAATTCAATTAGGCATAAATTGACTCATGAAACAAAACATGAGCAAGCAATAAATGTGAGTGTACAAATAAAGTGTGAATATCATAATCATGAAATTTTTCATTAAGCTCAATTATTCCTTAAACAAGAAAATATGAAAATCATCAAAACTATTTAATCTTCAAGGTATATGTATGTCTTATACAAACTAAAGTATACATACATATCCAAAACACAACGAGTCCACAAATATATGCATTAAGGCACGTGGCTCAAAAAGGATAAAAGTATATCTAATAGTTTGGACAAGATAGACATATACATGAAGTTAAACAATTAAACACAAAATCAAGAAAAACTAAATCTTCACCAAAACAAATTTCATCTCAAGGTATATGTATGAATTGTCAACACAATAAGTATACATACATATCCCTAAACACAATTGAGTCCATATATAGATTTGCATGAAAGGCAAATGACTCAAGGGGTATACATGTATATCTTAAAGTTTGGCAATACAAACATATACATGAAGTGAAACACACAATCATAAAACAAATCCAAAAATAGGAATACAAGTTTAAAATGCATGAATCATCAAAACTAGACTATACTAGCACATCTAATGGGTTCAAATAAGCATTCAAGCTCAAACATGTATAGATTTATTTGTGGCCCACTATATGCACAAGTATAAATCCTAGTCTTAATGAAAACTAACATCTAAACATGTAATCAACACATGAAGCATCAAAACACAATAAAAATCAACATGATAAACATAAACATGATTATTATGAATATCCACATGTTATTAGATATATGATATACGTAATAGCAACCATATAGTGAGAACACAAAGAATTTATCCATATTAAACATGGGTGTCTCAAAATAACTAAACATGTATATCACTAATCTAATAAGCATGGCATTTTCATAGTAATCACTAAACAATGGAACATGCTATAAACTATAATTATGAAAGCATGTAAACAATAAATGGGAGTAAAGGATTGTTACCAAACCGAAGAAGACACTCTCCTTATCTCCAAAACAAGGTGGTCCTCTCCACCTAACTTCCCTTGAAAGTGATGCATCCAATTGATTTTCTTTAAGTACGGAACGCATCCACTCCAAGGTACGACAACTCTCACGTCATGTGAGAGCCCACACCTACATCAAAAATAGGAGGGGTGGTCTTTGGTACCCATACTCTTTTGGGTCCATGGGGGTTAGTACCTTCTCTAACCCAAACAAACTTCTTTGCTAAATTATCATTATGTATTCTATCATAGCAAAATTTAGCAAGGTGGCCCTTACGTCCACAATGTGTACAAGTGTACACATGAGCATACATAGTGTGATGGTGTCCGTGAGGAGCATGTGTATGCCGTGGAGGGTGTGCATGAATAGATGGAACTTGTTTCTTTCGAAACAAAGTTTCCAAACGTGTATGCCCAACAACACATTGGCTCAAAGTAGAGCCCAAACAATCTACACTCTTCTTTAACATACAAATATCATCATTAATCTTAGAAGAAGAGGTACATGCATTAGGTAGACTAGATGAAGAAGCTACACTAGCATGACAAACATGTGCATCAATTTTATTTTGCAAAACTTCATTTTTCTTTAAACAAATTTCTAAATCCTTTGAAATAGAATCAATTTTTATTTTCAAAGAATTATTTTCTTTTACAACAAAATCAATTTTTGAAGACAAGTTTTCATTTTTCTTTAAAATAACATGGCAATCATTTTTAGATTTTAAAAATTCATTTTCTTTAAGTGCAAGTTCTAATTGAGATCTCAATGAATCCCTTTCATTAGAAATCTCGATCTTCTCTTGCAAAACCATATTAAGTCTAGAAAACAAGTCTTTATTATCATTGTTAAGGCCTAGACTTTTTTTTTTTCAAAATATAATATTTTTCTATCAATTTTTCACAAACTATTGATAGTTCTTCATTCAAAGCATGTGGATCAACAAAATCATTACATGGAGAACTATCATTATCACTATCTAGTTGAAGTTCCGATTGTACCTCAAGGGAGTCATTCCCTTGGATCATATAGCATTGTTGCGGCTCAGATTCATCTCCACTAGATTCCTCTTCTTGTTGGATTTGCAATTGAAGCTCGGAGGTGGTGGTGGTTGTCAACTTGTTCCACACTACAAAAGCGGAATCAAGGTTAGAAACACACAAAAGATAATCTTTAGGTAATGTGCTTCTAATGGCCTCAAGAGCTTGTGCATTGGCCCCTATATGCTTGCGGTCACCAAGATAACATCTCTTGGTAGCGGCAAGGAAAACATGCAAACCTAGGGTCTTTAGGTACATGGACATCCTATACTTCCAGACAACAATGTTGGAAGGGTCAAAGCTAGGCGGGGTCATGAAGTCCATGGTAAACTATATGTGTGCAAGCAAACAAATGCAAACAATAGATTAGCCATCAAATGGATCTCACTCCTAGGATGTTAAGCCTAAGTATCAGGAGCACTAGCTCTGATACTAATTGAAAGCACACCTAGAGGGGGGTGAATAGGTGTAAATGCTAATCTAGGAACTAAATGCTCTAAATGCGGAAGTTAAAAACAAATCTTGCAACACACTTAATACAACGCACAAGTGTAGCCGAATTCCCCGTGAAGGGCTCTGGACTAACTCCTCTTGATTCCCCTAGATATGGGTTGAGGTGCTATGTGAAGCTCTTATGGTTAAGTATAAGTGAGGCACACACAAACAACCAAGCATATAAGATGAATAGGCAATATGAATATATGCAAGGCAACACAAGCAATATGAATGATATGACAATATGAATGAATAATGCTTTGCACAAATAAAGAGAGAGAGAGAGAGAGAGTTAGAGATAATGGATCAAACGCTAAGACAAGATATGTTTCGAGGTTCGAGCCCCTAGCTCTACATCCACGCCTACACCACCGTGTAGGATTTCCAATCCACTATCTCCCACCGAGGGAACCTCTACCGAAGAGGATTTGTTACAACTCTAGGAGTACCAAACTCCTCTCTCAAACAACCACCTCACAACTGAGGGGTAGGCCCGTAGCCAAATAACCACAACACCTCTACCGAAGAGGGTTTACAACCAAACTCCACCTGTCATTAGAGGGAGCAAACCAATCACCCGATCAACCTCTACCAAAGAGGGATACAACAAGAACAAGGGTGTACAACTTGTAGGCTTAGCAACCTCAAACAATCTCTCTTTTTCTCTTTTCCACAAAACAAGTGATCCTAATAGAATAGGATAGGTGATAGCTCAAGTGTGGAAAACTAAGTGTTTTGATCAAAGAAAACTCTTGGGAAAACACCAAAATGATATAGATTTTTTGCTCAAAACAATTCCCAAAACCTAGTTTCTTTGAAATAAACAAAACACTCAAAACAAATAAGATTGATCTTCTGGCACTTAAAACTCTTTTGAAAACTTGTTTAAAACACTGAAGAAGTCAGGAAAAATTAGCTCTAAAAATCTTGGCCAAAATCCCAAAGAAATGGGGTTTATATAGGCCCATCAGAAAACTAGCCGTTAGGCTGATGTGGCAGCCTGACAGGCTACCGGTCGGCCGGCCCGACCGACCGCCAACGGTCAGAAATGTGACCGTTGGGGCAACCCGGTCGACCGCCTGGTCGACCCAAACAAACAGAGAGGAGAGCTCTCAGACCCGGTCGACCCGTACGGTTGACCGAGTTTGTGTCTGCCAGACGTGCACAAGTCTGTGCACGTCGGTCGACCTTATGGGTCGACCGGCCCCTGGTGCGGTCGACCCATACGGTCGACCGACCTGGCCTGTCAGCACAAACCTGGGTCAGAAACACATGTTAAAATATTTTTAAAAAATCTTTTATCTTTTCTGAAAATTCTATAAAACTTGTTTTAACATTTTATATTGAAACACAAACTTGTGATAACAATTTCAAGACATATATCAATCATATCAATTCATTTTTGAGTCTTGCAAATTTTATCAATACCAACACTTGTATTTTTATCAAACTTGATTTTTCAATACATGAATAGGAAAGTCAAAATAAGTTTGTCTAGCAAGTTTAAAGCATGTATGTATATTTAGAACATATCTAATATACATAAAAATAAAGTAAACTTGTTTTGATCTACTATTCATGAAAAAAAAACAAACCAAAAATCAAACATAAAACGTGTGTGTTGTGCACTTGAGCATATCAACTATACTTATCTTTACAAATGGATCTAAAACACACTAAACTAAACTAGGATACCTAAGTCTTCTTGATGATCTTCATCTTCAAGTAGACCCGATCCAAAACTCCATCCATGGGCTAGGCAATGTGTGAACTTGAAGCTTTGGCCCTAGAATCACCATGAAAAGCTTCTAAACTCCTTTGTTGAAGCTAATCACCAACTAATATCTTGATTAATGATCTGTAACTAAAATCACAAGATTATTAGTAAACATAACTACATGAGTTAATCATCATCAAAACTAGTGTGGAAGGCCTTTGGGCCAACACACAAGTTAGTTGCTTGTGACCATCAGGTTGACCGCCGGGTTAATTGTCTCAGGGCTAAAAACTCTACTTTTTGTTGTTTTAAAACATCTTTTAAATCCCTATAAATTTCTATAAAATCTATAAAAATAAGTTCTTTTAAATATATATGAGCACAAATATCTGTGATAAAAAATCAACGCGAGTTATAAAAATGTGAGCTTCTTATTGAGATGTACAATACCATTTTGAAAACATAAAATTTATTTTTTCAAAACTAAACTATAATTGAAAAAATAAGTTTTTTCAATACTGGTATAAATACAAAAAAAAGTTTCTCAAACTTTTTTTGAGGCACCAATGTGTATAGATAGAATTCAATATACATATAAAATATATAAATTTGTTTTAGATGAAATCTAGTCATGAAACTAAAAACGGGTTAAATTGAAAATTAAAACTTTTGTGTGTGTGTGTGTGTGTGTAAGCTTGAGCAATCAAAACTAATCTAAACTTTTTACAATTCTAAATATACAAACTCTAGCCTCAAGTTTTTTTGTTGAATAGATCTTCTTCTCCATCTTGTCTTGATCCAAACTTGATTCCTTGAGCTAGACTCCTTGAATTCTTGATATGATCTTTATGCTTGAGCCCTTGAATCGACAAGTGTTAGCTTGAAGAAGCTAAACACCAACTAAGATCTTTATTAAATCTAAAATTTAAATAATACAAGATCATTAGTACTATAACTACATGAGTTAATTATCATCAAAACTAGAGTGATGGACCTTTGGGCTAAAAGAGATCACACCACTAATTGAGCTATGACATCAACTATTGTGTGTCCTAGACTGTGATCGACATTGCGAAACCATGGCGATATGTAATACTTGCAGCAGAAAATTAGTATAGCAAAGTAGTAATACAAAGACAAAAGAGAAATATCATTAGAATTTAACGTGGGTCGATCAAACCCGGTCTATGTCAATGGGGAAAGAACTTGAGAGAGTTTTACTAATAAACTTAGTACAAAAAATCTAACATTCCCCTTGATTCCCACAAGAGTATTCACTTTTTCCTTGAATCTCTCAAAATTAGAAGAGTATTTCTTCTTCTTTGCACCATCACCTACCTCTCTCTATGCATTGAGTCTCTATATTTTCCTTGTGCAATACACTAGGTTACAAATTTTATTTATAGAGTTTTATAATACAACCCTATTCTAACTATGAGATGATCTTGGTCGTCGAATACGTGATGAACTTAATCAATCCTTGTAGGTGTTGATTTCCTTGATCTATAACAACTCTAGACTCTTCAATCTTTAGAAATAAATTCTTCAATGAATAGAATTTAAGTTCTATTAGGAGTCCACCAGAAAAGAAAATCTGAACTTGTCCGAAAAAGAAACTTGAATTTGATTCTGGGCCTCTGGTTATCGACATGCCTGTCGACAGGTGTGCCAGTCCGTCGACACTGTTTGCTGCCTGCTGATAGACAGAACTGCATTTCTTCTCTATTGTGTGTGATCGACAGTCTTCTCGATTGCCCATTGTGTTCAGTTGATAGGCCTGTCGACCGCCATATTGTTTTTTTTTATCTGTTTCTTTACCAAGTTCTTCTTCCCCAACTTGATTAGATCTACTTTGACCATCATCTCCTCTTGAAAACAAGGCAATTTTAAAACAATCTCCACCTTTATTTGCTTTTCAAGCCTTTAGCAAAGTACATTTGAAAATTTGAAATTTAACCTTGATTTTTTTTCTTGATTGTAACCGTACTGTGAAGTCTTTATTCTTGCTCCCTCTCCCTGGGGCCTTTGGCTGATTTATCATCATGCCTTAGGCCATCTCGAGCTTTACCAGAATACACTTTTTCTCTTTCCTGTAACACTTTGACTCAGTTCACGTCCCGTCGCAGTCTTCCAAGAAGCTTCACCTGCTATCCAAGTAAGTCTTATAGCATCGAAAGAGCCTTGCCTTTGTGAGTGCCACCTATAGCTCATGACGATAGATTTTTAGTCTCATTCTATATCATTTCAATTTGTATCGTCTTGATGATGTAATGTGGAAGAGACGGGAATCAACTCTTATGGGCTATGCGCTGATCGCCTCCACTTCAAGGTAGCATCATTGCCACAGATTCAAGGTAAGTATTTGGCCAAAGGAGGTAAGTAATTTTTAGTTTCTTTTCCTTTAATTCTTTTGTTTAGATCACCATAATCTCCTAACCATTTTAGTCAATCTTTTTAATTTCTTTGTATATATACATTTTCCATTTTCCCACCTTCTCAATCAACCATTTTCTTCCAAACTTAGTTGTAACTCTATTTTTCTATTTTCTTTTAAGAAACTAAAGAAGAATTTTAACCATTGATTGTAGCATAAAAGAGAACTTACCAAAAGAGCTTTCATCGTTAGTCCCTCCTTATGGATCGCCACCCGCATGCCACTTGCTATAGCGATAGTATTGAGAACTTGCACTCTTTTTTCTTAAGTTCTAAAATTATGTATTTTTGTGTGCAGGGTAAAGCCTCAATCAAATTTTGGCGCCGTTGCCAGGTAGGGATCGTAAGTAACTTTCTTTAAGTTTATATTTTTGGTTAACTTTCTTCTTTGTTCTTAGTGTACAGGTTTAACAAGGAAATTTTTGCTGCAGTTGACATATAAGTGGCCCTGGACCCTACTCAAAAAAGCAGAGCCCAGAAGCCCTCAGATTTGCTACATTCCAGTGGCAATCTGAGTGAACTACTAACCTATATTTTTTGCAGGTTGGTTGAATTATAATGCTAAAATTCTGTAAATAATTATTTTCTTGTTTGTCTCACTATACATACTTTCTAACCTCAACAGTAAAATGATGTTTGTTAAATGCTAAAAACGGTTTAGACTTTGCATTTAGGTACGTGTCTAATTCGTTTATATTTTATATTACTGTTGAAGAGTACTGGAGCAAAAGGTACGTATAGAGAGCATATAGTTTAGGAAACATTCTTGAGTGATTATTTGCTTGTTGAATGTTATTTTTCTATATCCTGCACACTTTGCATAATCAATCTTAAGGGCTTGTCCTATAAACAAGATAAGGTGGGGAAGTCATTACCCTCCTTTAGCTCACAAATAATCTCCTCACTCACTAACCCAAGCCTAACTAAAACTGAGTAGACATTGGCCCTAGGGACATCTCAGACTCAATAAGAGACAGACCTAAGGGGAAGTTGATTAGAATTTGACTCTTACCAAATCGGTGTCAAAGGTTGGGGATTGAGGGGCGAAACCTGAAGGTTGGTAGTTTGGCATAATTAGGCACGTTGCTTAGGCATGGATACCTCCCACTGATCTTTCCCTACTTGGCCGATTAACTTGTAGTCAGATTCGACAATATACCCCCGTGGATAGTCTAACCAGTTAAGAGTCGTCTAGGTTTAAGCTTTACCCTAACTTAGATTAGATTTTTTTTCTTTTTTTGTTTGTTTATTTATTTATTTTTCTTTGTTCGATTTTGACATTTCATGTGATATGGCATATAATAACAATTTGTTCAACTTTAATGGTAATCCTTGTTACACCCTGACCTTTTTTTCGGATGTTACCAACCCGGCATATCATGTTACACCCTGACCTCTCTTGTCCATATCTACCGCATTTCTCGCAAAATGTACGTGTTGAGGTGAATATTTTATCATGAAATGATACTTTTTTCATACTACATTAGTACAAAATACATGTTTAATGACTGTTAAAATTGATCTTAAATAGGGTTTTACAACCGACTTGTATGCTGGAGTCGTGATATCTCTAAGCATATCACAGCGGTTTTCAACCGCCGTCATATAGGAGAATAGACACCGGTTTCATATCAAAACCGGTGTCAAAAATCAAGTTTTAACACCAGTTTTGATAAGAACTGGCGTTAAAAGTCCACTTTTAACGCCAGTTCTTTTAAAAATTGGCGTTAAAAGTACCACTTTTAATGCTAGTTCTAATAAAAACCAGTGTTAAAAGTCCGTCTTTTAACGTTGATTTTTAAGAGAACCGACATTAAAAGTAGATTTAAAGCCGGTTCTTTAAAAAATCAGCGTTAAAAGTGTTTTTTTATAATTCACAGAGGGAGCAACTCAAGAAGGAGTTGTTCTCTCAATATAGAGCAAAAACAGAGACTTGCTCTCTGTTGCTGCCCTCTGATTTCAAAAACAGAGAGTTACTCTCTGTTGAGAGTTGCTCTGAAGAAGAATGACATGAGCCGATAAGAATATACAAAGAATAATGATTCATTCTCAAGAACAATGAACAACTCAACATATATACACAAAAAATGAGATCCATTCCCTTTTTCATGTATCGCTCAAATGGGTACATCTACCTTAAGAAGACCGGACGACATAGTTTAATTTTTGATTTTTTTAGGATTTTAAGTTTCTTTTAGAACTAACTTAGGTTTTGACTTTTTTTTTTAAAATAAAAACTTAGACCTTGATTTTCTTTATATATAATAAAAAAAGAGAAATTTTCTTTTTGATCCATTTTTAAAAAAAATTAACTTGATCTTAGGAATTAGGAAAACTCAAAACTAAGATTTCTTAATATAAGTTAAATAAGAAGAATTATTGGATTTTTAGGTTAAGAAAGAAAAATAGAAAGATAATTAAATTTTAAATTTTTCCTAAGTATTATATACATTTACATGTTGAGGGATTAAACAAATATTAAATACTTTTATAAAATCTATAAAAAGAAAAAGAAAAAATTTTAGAAATAAAAATTGTAAATAAACACTTAATCACCAATTAAGCTGGTTAGTTGTGCCTTAAGAAGCATGACCAGACACACCTAAGGTGATTGAGTCCTTAACATTCGTGGCTTTGTTTACTTGAATCCTCGAACTTTAGGGATGTATCCTCATCTGGTGTCGTAAGATCATCTGGAATAGGAGTCATCGGTAAAAGACTTGCTACATGGGTAAATTAGAAAGCCTAATGAAGCTAAAGAAAATAAATAAGTGTACATACATGTTTATATGAAAAATAAAAAAAATAAATAAATAAAAGTAAAAATTTCATAGTCTAAGAGCAAGTTCTCATACATATAAATGTATATATTTTAGGTTTGATACAAAATCTGATGCTCTCTCTACTTTAGAAACTTAACCTTAATTGGAGACAAAAATTTATATAGAGACTTATAATGAGAAGGAATAGTTTGGGGCAATCTAAAATCATAAGATCACTTAAATTTTTGCAAAAATGGATCATAAACTTTTTTCTTTTTCTTTGTGAAAAATCACGAACATCTTTCTCTTTCTTTGAATTTTGTGGCCTCAATCTGCTAAAAACCCTCAGGAGACAACACTCCTCCTCTAGGGTAATCTAGAGGTTTAACGGCTTATTGCACATGCTCAATGCAATCGTGTCACCTACGAAAGTGACGTAATAATTTAGTTAGAATTTTATTCTTTCTTTACTTATTTTGCTTGAGGAGGAGCAAAAGCTAGGTTTGAGGTGTGATTAGTGTTCAATTTTGTATCATTTTGTATTATATTTTCATGCATATTATCTATAAAACTAAGATTTTTAATGGCTATTTCTCTTAAATTTCAGGTCCACTCTTTAATGAAGAAGAAGGCCCAAATTCAAGCTAATTAAATGATTTAAATGGGATCAAAAAGATCCCAATCCAAAAAATCCCACATCTGCAATGAACCAGAGAATATTCTCGTGGTTCTAAAAGCTCCCACAGTACACCTGAGAAGAGATAGCCTGTCAGCACGATCGCTGGCATAATAGCCAAGATTCTGCCGCGGAAACGCGGCTTTGGCCGTGGATCCACGGCAAAATTTGGACCGTTGATATAGCGTTTGATTCTGTGGCTACGATTGAAAGTGATGAGCTCCTAATGCCTATATAAAGACCCCTAGGGCCTCTGTTGCGGGTAGTAGGAGATAGCCATAAATTTTAGGAGAAGGATTAGGATTTTTTTAAGTTCTTTTTTAGTTTTCTCTTATAATTTCATTTTCTCCTTTTAGATTCTAGAAAAGAGAGAGAAGGTGAGAGTGAAATATCTGTAATTGAGAGTGATAATCAAATGCAAAGCTCATGATCTTCCTCTTCTAATTTCTTACTCTTTTAATTCTTACTCTTTTACTTTCAAACTTTTAATTCCTTACACCTTAGTCTATCATGCTTTCTTCTTTGTTTTACTTCTCCATGACTAACTAACCTTCTAACATAACTAACTAACCTCTAGCAACTACTAACTACTAACTCTTGGATGATACTAACTCATGTAATTCATTGGATGTTTATAATTTCTAGTCTTGTGCTTAACAAGTCTCTGTAATTCCCAATGAAGATGAGTGTTATTTTTTATCTTAATGAAGGTTTTGTGATTTCCTCCATATGATTCATGTGCGCCTCGTTTAGAGCCTTGTTTTTTTAACAAGAGATTTGATGGAACATGATGATGTGATCACTTTAGTATGCTGACAAATTAATGCACTATCTTCTTATTTCATGCTAGCTAAACCATGACTTTGATGGTCTAATGAACTTAACATTCTTGTTATGCATACCTTGTTGGCCCAAAGGCCATTAGCCCTATATCTTGTTGGATATTTTGATGATAACAAACCATATTTAGTTATGTATTTAACAATTTTGTTTAAGAGTATTTCAGGTTAAAAACAAGTCGACTTGACGGCTCCACTATCAAGACTCACAAGTTTGGACGCCGCTAAAAATGTGCATTCCCAAGCTAAGCACATTAGGAAGCTTCGGGATCAAGACATGAATAAAAGACCAAGTCAAGATCAAGACAATGAAAAAGTCCAAGATTTGTATTTTTGCTTTTCTTTTAGAATCTTTGTCAAAACCTAAATGTTAGAAGTAGAGTTATGGGATTGTCACTCACACACACACTTTAGTTTGATACATGGCTTCAAAAGCAATTTCTATTTCCAACTTAGTTTTAGAGATAACATGTTTTGGAAATCTGTTTTAGAAACTTTAAGTTTTTGGAAAAACCAACTTTTAGAAAAACAAGTTTTTATCAAGAGAAACTTTATCAAAATGTTTTAACATGTTAGGGTAGTGACATATGGTCATACTCCTATTTTTACAAGGTCCAAAACCCCAAACCACAAGACCAAAATCAAAAGTCCCAAGTTCTGGTTTCTGCAGTTCTGATTTTTCAGAACTGACAGGAGCCGGTCGACCGTCCCGGTCGACTGACGTGCACGCTGTGCATGTGTGTACGTCGGCCGACCGCTCGGGTCGACCGGGGCACTTACAGTGCTCTCTGTTTGTTCGGGTCGACCGGGGCGGTCGACCGTAGTCCCCCAACGGTCAAAAATATGACTGTTGGCGGTCGACCGGCCCGGTCGACCGGCAGCTGTCAGAAAGTCTGACAGACTCCAACAGCTCTATTTTTCTGACAGATTTTGTTGGGATCTCACCCCAACGAATCTCTCTTGTTGTTTTACCCTGTTTCTCAACCCCTATAAATAGGTGGTCACTTCAACTTTATTAGACAACAATTTTTTACAACATTTGACAAGTGATTTTTCAAGTCTTCATTTTAGAAAAAGATTTCCAAAAGCCAAAATTTCCATACACCCATTTGAAGCCTATACCTCTACTTCACTCTAGATATTTGCACTACACAATCCCAAAATTCTACATCTACATATTGGTTATAGGATTGTGCAAAGTGAGCTATTTGTGATCAAGTGTGATCAACTTTCTTCTTGAGCGAAGTTGTAGAGGCATCGGCCTCAAGCGAGCGAGTGAGCTCCGGGTGGTGTTGCGGCATCACAAGAGATAGGACAAGTGTGTCCTTGTATTGGAGATCCAGTGGGATCAACAATAGTGGAAATCCTTCAAGTGTGAAGGCGGGGACGTAGAGCGTGGCTCTAACCTCGGAAACATATACTTGTGTTTGCGTTTGCTCGAATTTTCTCTAAACTCAAACTCCTTTATTTCTTGCAATACTTATTGTGTTTATTATTGCTAGTTCTTTAATTTGAGCAATTTGTTAGTAGAATTTTTAATTCCGCATTGTTGCCATATTTTATATAGCCATCACCTATTCACCCCCCCTCTAGGTGATTTCAATTGGTATCAGAGCCTAACCCTACAATTTGGTTTAACCACCTTAGGGAGATCCTTGCTATTTGGCTATATTAGTTGCATTTTTCATTTATTGTGCTTTATATTATTCATCCATGGCATCACTTGACTTTTCTAGCATCAAGTCCCCACCAAAGTTTGATGGCTTGAACTTTCCCATATGGAAGGTCAAGATGAACCTCTTCCTTAAGTCCCTAGGAGTTAGGGTTGCTAGGTCCATTACAAAAGAATTTATTGAACCCCTCACCGATGAGAGCTCATGGTCCGAGGACACCTCCAAGGATTATGAAGCTAATGCTAGAGCCCAATATGCATTAACCCAAGTCTTAAATGAGGATGACTTATCACGCATCATAAATTACAAATCCGCATTTGAAGTTTGGAACATTCTTATTGTGACTCATGAGGGAACGTCACAAGTCAAAAGATCTAAGATTGACTTGCTACGTTCTCAATATGAGAATTTTTACATGTTTGATAATGAGAGCATTGATGACATGCTCACACGTTTCACCAAGATCACTAATGCATTATCTTCTCTAGGTGACGCAATTGATAATGACCAAAAGATACGCAAGGTCATTAGAGCTCTTCCCAAGGCATAAGAAGTAAAAGCAACCACCCTCAAGGAACTCAACGATAGGGAGGAGATGGACTTCTCCGGCTTCATCGAAAATCTCAAGACGCATGAGATGGAGATGAAGGTAAGAGAAGAAAGGGAGGCACCCAAGAAGAAAGCACTTGCCTTCAAAGCCACTCCAACCATCCATAAAGAGGATGATTCATCGGGTGATTGCGATAAAGATTTTGCCATGCTCATCCGGAAGGTGGGCAAAATGTTCTATAAGAAAGGGAGGCAAAGCAACTTCCGAAGAGGGAGACCTCAAGGAAGATTTGAGAAGAAAAGAGAAGAACCCGGTCCTTGCTTCCATTGCAAGAAGATCGAACACCTTATTGCCGATTGCCCCGCTCTTCAAGCGACCACCTCCAAGAACGGCCATAAGAAGAAGAAAGCAATGGTGGCCACGTGGGATGACACGGAGTCGGATTCCGAAGAGGAGAACGACGCCGCGCACATGTGTTTTATGGCACATGGAGACGATGCTTCGAAGGTAACTATTGACAACTCTTTAGATGAGGATGAGTTAACTATGGATGAGTTAGCTCAATTTTTCGAAGAATTATAACATAGGTATGAGATTTCTCAATCTCATAATAAGAAATTAAAAAGGAAAAATGAGTCTTTAAAAGATAAAATTAACATCATTGAAAAAGAGAAAAATGATTTATCTTGTGCTTTTAAGAAAATAAAAATTGATTTTGAAAAATACAAACTAGCTTGTAAAGGGAAAACCCCCATTGCATCATGTAATAAAAATGATTTTGTGGAAATGCAAAAACGAGTTGATGTCTTAGATTCAACTCTTAAAAAGTGTGCTTTTGATCTAACTAAATTTGCATCTAGATTTCCTAAGGGAGTAACCCAAGGGAAACACACTCACCATGCACATGCACGAAACATGCACACACACATAAACATGCATACATGTATGGTAGTGGTAGAATTTACATTTGCACGCATTGTGGCCGCAAAGGCCATTTAGAAAAGTTTTGTTTTGCTAAAAATAATGTGCATAATAAATATGTTTGGGTTCGTCCGGTACTAATCCAAAAGGACCCAAAAAGATATGGGTACCAAAAGACCCACTAAATTTAGATGATGCAGGTGGATCTTCTTCCTCTAAGACTTAGGGGGAAACGGTGCCCGGGTGGTGGATGCAATTAAGCTCAAAGAACACATCGCATTTGCATCGCTATCATGGAGGCACCTATTTTGGAGATTGCCCATGCTTGGTAACTTCTCCATTTAAAAGTTTTTGTTTGGTTATTTATATACACATGTATAGGATTGTTAGTTTACTTTTATGATACATTGATATATGCTAGTGTAAACTTACATCCCTATCATGATTGTGTAATGCCATGTTTTAATATCTTGTCTTTTATACCATGTCCATTGTATGTCCACATGCCATGCCTAGACTAGCTTATTTATATATACACATTGTATTTTCAAAACTAAGAAATAAATTTTGTAAAATTTCATATTCAAGCAAATACCTTAGAGATGGCAATTGCGCACCTCAACTCATATCTAGAGGAATCATGAGGATGAAGTTCAGAACCCGTCACCGGGTATTCGGCTTCAACATCTCTAAAACTTTGTTTTCTGTATGAAAATTAAATAAAATGTTTTGTGTGAATATTTTTTGGTTGATATGATAACCTAAGAAGATTTAAAAACATTGTTGTATTCCTGCATGTTACATATATCCTACTTTATTTGTTAAGTATTTCCTTTTAAATTTTTTTTGGGAGCTCTTTCTGTTCACAGTTTTTGGGCAAAGCCGCCGACCGGCCCTAACCCCGGTCGACCGCCATTGCCTGAAAGAGAACAAATTTTTGCTCTCTGTTGCCAGTCGACCCGTACGGTCGACCGCTCTGAGTTACAGAGCTCTCGGGTTTTCGGGTCGATCGGCCCGGTCGACCGTGCGTCGATTTCAGCCCCAGATCTGCCTATTTATTCACTGTTTCTCTCATCTCTCTCACTCAAACCGGCGATCCCCTTTTCTCTCCTTTTCTCCAAAAAAATTCTCCCAACTCAAAATCTCTCAAATTCGTTCAAAACCCACGTTGGAATCACTCCGTGTGGGTTAGATCTGCAGTCTCAGGGCTTCCTCACCAACAGATTTCAGGGTTTTTCAAGATCTAGGGTTAGGGTTTCTCTCCTTCTGGTAAAAATCATCTTTTTACTCCAAATCTTGATATCTAGCTCTTAGTTTTCCTCTCACTTGTCAAAGATTTTTAGGTTTCTTTTGTTTAGATCAAGCCATAACCATCTACCCTAAAAATCAAACTAAAAATCACATTTTTCTCCAAAAATGTCAAAGAGATCTAGGTCTGAAAAGGAAAAAAGTATAGTTCCCTCATCTTCCACCACTCCTAAACCTAAAAGACCTTTTGTGAATGAGCTAGCTGAAAATCGGTTCATCATACTTTCTAAGAAAGCAGTCATTTCAGGGAGATGTGTGATTCTAAAAGACTTTGAACATCTCCACATCCCCCGCATCCTGAAAAGAAATTCCTTGGACAAATTCATGGCCATTAGGGAACCTGTGTACCCCTCCTTAGTGCATTACTTTTATGCAAATTTTGCTTTTGAGGGAAATCGAGTGAGATCTCGTGTTCTTGGGAAGGATATTGACATTCCCCTATCCCAATTTGCTGATATTCTGCATCTCTCCTCTGGAAGAGCTGATGTTTACACCTTTGATCTCCAAGATTTTGAATATCCGGACGGTGAGTCTGCGCTCACCGCTTCCACCTTGTTACACGGGAATGACAATCCCGGTTTGGTTAGGAATGAGGAAGTGAACAAGTTCACGTTCACCGCCCAAGTCCTAGCCAAATTTGTTTTCTATAACATTTTACCTAAGTCCGGTGAGTATAGCAATGCTAGAGGTCCTGTTCCATTGATCATCTATTGCCTTCTGAAAGGCATTAAGATCAATTTCCCACATCTCATTGCCTCTCACATGGCCTCTGATCAGATCCGCATGTACGGTAGGCATTTGCCTTATGGTATGCTCATATCCTATCTTCTCAAACATTTAAGATTTGATCTTTCTTCGGAGACTCCCTCCGAACCCTCTGTGAACTTGGACTGCACCCTTTTGAAGAGGATGCAGGCTCAAATTCGTCGAGCCCCTCCTGAGCAGCCCCCTCCAGTTCCATTACTAGGATCTTCATCAGCCCCAGGGTCTTCTTCGGCCCCAGGGATTTTCTCTGCTCCCGGTCCATCTTTATCTCCTGAGTTCCAGTCCTTTATTTCTTCTGAGATTCGCTCTCAGATCCAGGAGCATCAGTCTTGGATCGAGCAGCGAGACGCAGCTTTTCGTGTGGATATGGAGCAGCGAGATGCAGCCCTTCGCGCGGAGATGGACTCGTGCTTCCAGGGAATTCGCAATGACATGTCTTACTTTGTGAACGCCATGAGATTCGTGGACTCGCAATTTGGGACACTATTTGCGAAGTTCGATATGCTTGGTCCAGATCCCACGACCATTGCTCGTCCTCTTCCATCCTCCGGCCCTCCATTTCCTGCCAGAGACCCGACAGCTGTTCCACCTCCACAGCCAGGCGTTGCTGGCATCGATCCAGAGGAGGTAGGTCATGAGGATGATGATAATGATGATGATGATGAGACGATGGCAGAGGGTGACGCTGAGGAGAGTTCGTCTGAGGAAGACGATGCTGAGGAGAGTTCATCTGAGGACGATGCTGCTGGTGGTGCTGAGTGACCTGCCCCTTTTGATAATGTCAAAAAGGGGGAGAGTTATTTGTTGAGAGAGACTCCATATTTTGTGTACTTATATTTTGTAGTATTTTCTGTTGTTGGACATCTTTATCTTGTATTTATGTTTGTGTGGACATGTACTTGTTTATGTTGGTTATGCTTTGTGGACATGTGTGTTTCATTTCTATTTTATGACATGAGTATTTTTATCTAGCATGGATATATGTGTTGTGGATGTATTGTGGATTATCACCCACCATTTTTTTTGAGATTTGTCTATGCTTGAGCATATTTTTGTATATGCATGTATTGAGGGGGAGCTTCATTTGAAGTCTCTACCCAAAATATTTGTGATAACTATATATGTTTTGTCATCATCAAAAAGGGGGAGATTGTTGGCCCAAAGGCCATTAGCCCTATATCTTGTTGGATATTTTGATGATAACAAACCATATTTAGTTATGTATTTAACAATTTTGTTTAAGAGTATTTCAGGTTAAAAACAAGTCGACTTGACGGCTCCACTATCAAGACTCACAAGTTTGGACGCCGCTAAAAATGTGCATTCCAAAGCTAAGCACATTAGGAAGCTTCGCGATCAAGACATGAAGAAAAGACCAAGTCAAGATCAAGACAATGAAAAAGTCCAAGATTTGTATTTTTGCTTTTCTTTTAGAATCTTTGTCAAAACCTAAATGTTAGAAGTAGAGTTATGGGATTGTCACTCACACACACACTTTAGTTTGATTCATGGCTTCAAAAACAATTTCTATTTCCAACTTAGTTTTAGAGATAACATGTTTTGGAAATCTGTTTTAGAAACTTTAAGTTTTTGGAAAAACCAACTTTTAGAAAAATAAGTTTTTATCAAGAGAAACTTTATCAAAATGTTTTAACATGTTAGGGTAGTGACATGTGGTCATACTCCTATTTTTACAAGGTCCAAAACCCCAAACCACAAGACCAAAACCAAAAGTCCCAAGTTCTGGTTTCTGCAGTTCTGATTTTTTAGAACTGACAGGAGCCGGTCGACCGTCCCGGTCGACCGACGTGCACGCTGTGCATGTGTGTACGTCGGTCGACCGGGGCGGTCGACCGTAGTCCCCCAACGGTCAAAAATATGACCGTTGGCGGTCGACCGGCCCGGTCGACCGGCAGCTGTCAGAAAGTCTGACAGACTCCAACAGCTCTATTTTTCTGACAGATTTTGTTGGGATCTCACCCCAACGAATCTCTCTTGTTGTTTTACCCTGTTTCTCAACCCCTATAAATAGGTGGTCACTTCAACTTTATTAGACAACAATTTTTTACAACATTTGACAAGTGATTTTTCAAGTCTTCATTTTAGAAAAAGATTTCCAAAAGCCAAAATTTCCATACACCCATTTGAAGCCTATACCTCTACTTCACTCTAGATATTTGCACTACACAATCCCAAAATTCTACATCTACATATTGGTTATAGGATTGTGCAAAGTGAGCTATTTGTGATCAAGTGTGATCAACTTTCTTCTTGAGCGAAGTTGTAGAGGCATCGGCCTCAAGCGAGCGAGTGAGCTCCGGGTGGTGTTGCGGCATCACAAGAGATAGGACAAGTGTGTCCTTGTATTGGAGATCCGGTGGGATCAACAATAGTGGAAATCCTTCAAGTGTGAAGGCGGGGACGTAGAGCGTGGCTCGAACCTCGGAAACATATACTTGTGTTTGCGTTTGCTCGAATTTTCTCTAAACTCAAACTCCTTTATTTCTTGCAATACTTATTGTGTTTATTATTGCTAGTTCTTTAATTTGAGCAATTTGTTAGTAGAATTTTTAATTCCGCATTGTTGCCATATTTTATATAGCCATCACCTATTCACCCCCCCTCTAGGTGATTTCATACCTAAATTGTAAATCTCAAATTCTTAAGTTTCATTCTTGTGAACCTATTGGGAGCCTATAATCCAAGGAGGCCACCTAACCAAGTTAAGAGAGAAACACCTATACAAATTGGGCCAACTCTTTGACTTGATGAAATAAGATGGACAATATGCCAATGAATCTACATGAGGCACAATTCATCAAGAGATTAGTAAGTTAGTAGTGTAGAGTTGTTAGTTAGTCATGCCTTTTCTTATATTTGATAAAAACTCTCCTAATTTCTAAGAAACTTTCTTTCTCAAACAGAGTCTGATTGAGATTTTACCTGCACACAAAAATACAGAATTTTAGAATTTAGAATAAAGAGTGCAAGTACTCAATACTACCGCAATAGCAAGTGGCTATGCGGGTCGTGATCCACAAGGAGGGACTAGCGATGGAAGCTTTTTTAGTAAGTTCTCTTATAGGTTACAAAGAATGGTTAAAGTTCTTCTTTTAGTTCTTTAAAAGAAAAGAGAAAAATGGAGTTACAGTTAAGTGAGGAAGAAAGTGGAGATAGAGAAGGTGGAGAAAATGAAAGTGAATATGTACAAAGAAATTGAAAAAGAGTGCTAAAAGAAGTGGTAGATTGTGGTGTTCTAAACTAAAGAATTAAAAGAAAAGAAACTAAAAGTTACTTACCTCCTTTGGCCAAATACTTATCTTGAATCTGTGGCAATGATGTTACCTTGAAGTGAGGCGATTAACACATAGCCCATAAGAGTTGATTCCTGTCTCTTTCACATTATATCATCAAGATGATGCAAGTATGAAGTGATACAGATGAGACTAAAAATCCATCGTCATGAGCTATCGGTGGCACTCGCAAGGGCAAGGCTTTTTTGGTGCTATAAGACTCACTTGGATTGTAATTGGTACCGAAAGAAGAAAAATTGAAAGGAAGAACAAGAACACAAAAAATAAAGAAGAACTTACAAATGCAACTATAGATTCAATCTTGTAACAATAAGAGAAAAGAAGAACAACTTACACCGATGTCACTCTTATTATAACCTTTACTCTCGTTCTCCTATGAAACTCTGATCTCCTCTGAGTTACATAAATAAAACTAAAAATTACATAAAAAGAAAAATAAAAACCAACACTAAAAAGAAGGAAAAGTTGGCATAAAGTCTATCTCTGCATGGTCGTTCCCTCTTGTCTCTGGAAAACCCTATATTTATAGGCAAAACCCAACGGGGAGAGACGTAAGAAGATAGGGGGAGCGAACGCTCCCCCTGACTCTCTAACAAAGCCACAGAAATGCGGCTATGGCCGCGTTTTCATGGCCTGGGTGTGGCCAGGTGGCTACACCCAAATGGCAGGGGTCCCTGGTTTTGAGAGATTATTTTATCCAGTTCTGGATTTCTCGTTTCAACTCCTGAATTTGACGAAACGGCCTTTGATCATTGGCTTTAACCCATTGATTTGAAGAGATATGTTTTTAACTGATTTTCAACCGACCTGAACTGACCTGATCTGCCCTGATTTACTTACTTCGAATTAATTCTGATTTAAATCAAAATTTGATGGGCTTTTGGGCTCGTTTCTCTTCCCTCTCCTTTAGTAATGGCCTGCAAATAAATTAAATAATAATTAGAAAAAAGCAGAGTTTATTCTATACAAAGTATGAGAATATGATAATGTGTGCAATATTAGTGACCGATCACACCCTTATACCTATCTTTTGCTCGTTCTCGAGCAAAACAACTAAACAAAAAATTATTAGACCACTTTCGTAGGTCACGCGATTGTACTCAGCATGTGCAAAACAACTAAACAAAAAATTATTAGACCACTTTCGTAGGTCACGCGATTGCACTCAGTATGTGCAACAAGCCGTTAAGCCTCTAGGTTTTCCCTAAAGGACGAGTTTTGTCTCGTGAGGGTTTTCAGTGGATTACACCCACAAAATCCGTAAAGAAAGAGAAAAATGTTAGTTTTTTGAAAACATATTTGGAAAGAAAAATATTTGAAATTTTATTGTAAGATTTAAGTAATCTATAAGCTATAGGAAAATTGAATTTTTCATTCCTAAACTTAGTCTCTATTCAAAAATTTGTTATCAATCAAAGTAAGGAGTCAAATTGTACTTCTCATCTAGTCTATTACTTTACCTTAAGTCATATGCACCTTGTGACCGTGAAAATTTTGACTAAGGGTTCTTTAAGTCTAACTCTTATGCCTTATTTTTATTTTTATTTTTTTAATTTTTTGTGGTATTATTCCTTAGTTCTATTAGACTTTCTAATCTGCCCATGTAACGAGCCTTTAATCGGTGACTCCCAAACCAAACGGTCTTAGGGCACCGGGTGAGAAAATACCCCAAGGACTTAAGGACTCGAGCAAACAGATTAGTCTATAATTTTGCATGATTTGTATCACATTCATATACTTATTTGATATAAAATTCTGCTAATAAAGCTTTGTTTGCTTGATCCTAGGTCCATGGTGCGCAAATGAAGAAGAAGACCCTAAATCACTATTTAATGGGTGATTAAAGGCTTACCAAGTAGTTATTGACCTTAGGGAGGAGATTTTGTCAGCCCAGGGCATGAAATCCAGAATCTAGAAGATCCAGCTGACAGGAAACAGAAGGGACAGAACGCTGCCCGAAGCCAGGCGGTTCCGCCCTGGCAGGGCCACAGAAATGCGGCGCAGGCGACGTTTCCGCGGCTGTACGGGCGCGGCCGCACCCGGGGTTTGGGCCAGGGGTTGTCCCCTTGGCCCCCTTCCTCTGGTGCCTATAAAAACCCCCTGGGGTCTGAGGAGAAGCAGATCTAGAGTTTAAGAGTTGTTATTATCTTGTTTTAGGAGTTGTAGTTGTTATGGTTTCCTTCTTCTTTTAGTTTTAGTTTAGCCATTAGAGTGAAAGAGAGAGAGTGGGTGTAAAAGTTATATTTGAAGGTGGCAATCTAACACAAGTAACTAGTTCTCTTTCTTCTTTCCAATTACTTGTTGTTTTTTCATTTGCTTTTACTTCCTCGTTCTAGTGTAACTCCCCCCTCTTTACCTCTTCTCTTTTTTTTCTTTTACTACCATGTCTAGCTAACTCTCTTATTGCATGGCTAACTAGCTACTAACTCACTAATCTCTAACAACTTGATTGATAATCCAAATGAGTGAATAGTGTCAAACAAGCCTTGTGCAAACGAGAGTTATGACATCTTAAGATGAGGATTCTAATTCTAATTTACTTACAAGTATTAGCTCTCTTATATTTCATGCTTAACGGGTTTTTGATGATCTATAGAGTTTAAACTTTGTTTGTTTTTTTAAGTTAGAGATTTTCCTTTTAACTTTGCCGATACCATTAGTGCACTTGTGTCTTCCCGTATTCTCGCCTTCAATTGGATCTTGATAAGGGAATGTCCAAGTTTTTACCGTGTAAAGCTAAAGTTTAAGGAAGAACTTTCACTCGATTTCCACGTGAATAGTTCTTATGCATAAGGGTTACGCTTGCCTATGATCCATCGTGAGGTTACATCTTCAAGAAGTTAGAGATTAGTGGGAGCACTTTGTAGAAAGTTAGCCATGCGTTTTTACCATTAAGAAAACCCAATTTTACAAATCACCAAATCATTCTAAAATAATTTTTGAAACCAACTTGTTTTCATTTTCCAATTCTTTATTTGAAATAAAGAACTTTCTCTTTTCTTGAACAAAGAAACCACATCAAGCTTTCATCGCTCTCCCTCCTAGTGGATACGACCCGTAGAGCCACCTTGCTACTATGAAAGAATCGCAAAAGCAGTAACATCGACCCACATTCATTTACCTATTTTTGTGCTTGCTTTTTGCCGATCAAATTTGGCGCCGTTGCCGGGGAGAGAACGGTTGTGTTGTTCAACATTAAAGATTTTTCTTTATTCTTGTATGGAGGAGAAGTACCAAGGAGCTCACTATCACGGGAACCGAAAGTTGTGGCCAAAGACGTTGCATGAGGATTCATTTGCCCTCGGAAAATTCGTGTAAAAGCGAATTTCTCCGATTGAAGTACTAACAAACTCTTTTGCATAGTTGCCGAAAGCCGCTCAAATTGCTTTCGAAAATTTTTAGTTCCTTTGAATGCTTTACCATATACATGTGTAATAAACTCAATAGAAATTCACTTGTTGCTTAATTGAAATTTGGGTTAGACTCTTACATTTAGGGCGCGTGTCTATTTCAATTCATTTCAATTTCTTTTGAAGAGTGCTGCAGAAAAGGTACGTGTGCATTCATATAGAATAGGACCAACATTTTAGAGTGATTTATCGTTTTGCGTGTTACCTTGTTGTGAATAAATAGTACACTTGCACAATCGACATTAAGGGCAAAATCCTAAATAAACAAGATAAGGTGGGGATTTCATCACCCTCCTTTAGCCCAAAAATTATCTCCAAGTGCACTCACACAACCCAAGCCTTAACTAAAAATTGATAGACGTTGGCCCTAGGGACATCTCGGACTCATTAAGAGATTAATCGAGGGTGAAAATTGCAAGAACTATACTCCTGCAAAATCGGTGTCTAAGGAAAGTGGATTGAGAGGTAAAGCCTCAAAAACTCCGGGGTTTGGCATAATTAAGGCCCGTGGCTCACGCCTGGATACCTCCCACCGAGTTTTGCCCTTTCCTGGCCGATTAGCTTATAGTCGAGTTCCTGCAACAACCTCCCCTGGAGAATCGACCAGTTAGGAGTCGTCTAGGTCCAGGTACCTTAGACTAAGACTTTGTGGTTATTTTTCTTTCTTTTGTTTGTTTTTTATTCTTTGTTGTCTTTACGTTGTTTATGGTGTGCTACATGCAAGAGTGGATTAGAGATCTTGTAACTTTCAGATTAACCAGAAACACTTCTCTACCTTTGCATCCAGAACCAGTGATGGCATCACTTCAAGACAGATTTTATCCGATCAGACCTCATTGCCATCTTGTATAAAGCTGCCTGAGGCAAATGGAAATAACTTTGAATTAAAACCTTAATTCATCAATACTCTCCCAAAATTTCATGGTTTAGAATCGGAGGACACATACTTCTTTGTTAGGGAATTTGAAGAAGTGTGTCTCATGTGCGTATTCCCCAGCTAGGAGACGATGCCATTAGGTTACGTTTCATGCCTTTTTCCTTAAAGGACCTAACTAAAAAATGGTTGTACAGTTTGGCGGTAGATTCAGTTACAACGTGGGACGATTTCGTCAAGACCTTCTTGAAGAAATTCTACCCAATTCACAGAACTACCCTCATTAGAAAGAATATCATGCAGTTCAGGCAAGAATCGAGCGAACTATTTTGGAGATACTTTGAGCGATTCAAAGACCTCCTAGCTCAGTGCCCCCATCACGGTGTGGAGAAATGGCGTCAGTGCCAGATTCTCTATGATAGTTTAGATTATTAGACGAAAACCCTGTTAGAAACCATGTGTCAGGGAGGGTTCTTGCAAAAGGATGAGAATCAGGGTTGGGATTTATTTGAGGATTTAGCTGAGAAAACCCTGCAATGGGAGCCAGCCTAGGAAAAACTAAGGAATTCACAATCTATAGCTTCAAGAGGAGGGCTCCTATCTCTAGAATTATCCATAGCTGCAGAAGCTAAGATTGCAACCCCAATGAGGAGAATAGAGGCTCTAGAAATAAAAGAGCCAGCCAATGTCAACCAGATCAACCCACCACCAATTCACAATCTGGGTTGTTCATACTGTCAGGCACCGAATCATGTCTTTGAAGAGTGCCCTGTTTTTCATACCCAGCAAGTGCTACCGGAACACCTGAACGCGGCCTACTCACGGCCGCCACATAATCCCTACTCGCAAACGTACAACACTGGTTGGAGGAATCAACCAAATTTCTCTTGGGCCCAGAACAATCCTCCCAGGCCTAAGTTCTCTAACAATTTTCACCATCCCAGTCCTCCACCAAATTTCCCCAGTCAAGCTCCATCTTCCTCCTCCCAAAGTTCACCAATGGAAAAGAAACTCAGTAAATTGGAGGAGAGCATGGAAGCTTTTATGAAGTCCCAAGCCGCTTTCATGCAAAATTAGGGACAAATGCTGAACAACCATTCACAGGCCATATCGAGATTGAAAACGCAGATGAGCTAGTTAGCTAGCTCTCTAAGTGAAAGACCAAAGGGTACTTTACCTAGTCAGCCGCTAGTTAATCCTAAAAACTCCAATCAAGCGCCTGAAATTCAGGATCCTTCGATCAACCAGTACAATGCTGTTTACACACTTCGATCTGGAAAGAAGGTGGACAACCAGGTCTACCAACAGAAAAATCCAGTCCACATTGATCCTACCCCAGACTCCACCTCTACTAGTTCCTCCCAATCTGCTCCACAAACATCGGACGAGGACAAAGCTGCTGAACAAGTTCATAAGCCTATAGCACCCTTTCCCAATAGGCTTAGGAACAACAATAAAAATATGCATATGGAGAAGATGCTTGAGATGTTTAACCAGGTCAAACTGAATGTGCCTCTTCTAGACGCTATCCAACCAGTCCCAGCTTTTGCCAAATTTCTTAAGGATATGTGTACGAAGAAGAGAAAGACAAATGTGCCCAAGAAAGTGTTCTTGGCAACCAATATAAGCGAAATTCTGACTGGTCCCATTCCGGTGTAATACAAGGATCCCGGATGTTCCACAATTTCCTGCACCATAGGACAAATAGAAATTAGCAGAGCACTTCTTAACCTGAGAGCAAGTTTCAACTTGCTACCTCTCTCACTATACCAGCAACTTAGACTGGGCGAGCTGAGCCCAACTCGAGTTACCATTCAGTTAGCTGACCGATCTGTGAAAATCCTGAAGGGAAAAATCACAGATGTCCTTATCTGGGTCGGAGATTTCATCTACCCGTTGACTTCATTGTGCTTGAGACCCAACCTGTGTCAAATCCGCGGTCTCAAACTCCGGTCATCTTAGGACGCCCATTCCTTGCTATAACCAATGTCATAATTAACTGTAGGAACGGGTCCATGCGATTGACCTTTGGAGATATGATAAAGAAAGTAAATGTCTTCAAACTTGGAAGACAACCCAGGGATATCAATGATCAGACTTATGAGGTCAATTCTATTGAAAATCTGACCAGTGAGCATGAGGGAAGCCTGGAGATGGAGACAGACGTAGAGTTTGATCTGGAGTTTGAGGATTTTAATTTAGACGAGATCGTCGATTCAGCAGTAGACTGGGCGTCAGGCCTAAGTGTACCTTATCAAAGGATTGAAAGTCCAGATATTACCTCCAATGAAGCACCACCTTTCCTAGAGCTAAAAGCCTTACCCGAACACCTCAAGTATGCCTACTTGGGTGGAAGAGAAAACCTGCCAGTCATCATAGCATCTCACCTGACTGAGCAACAAGAGGACAGCTTAATATCTATTCTGGAGAAACATAGGGAAGCCATTGGATGGACGATGAAGGATATCAAAAGGATAAGTCCAGTCATAGTTCAACATAGAATCCATTTAACCGATGAAGCGACTCCTAGGAGGGACCCCCAATGCAGGCTTAACCCACTTATGCAAGATGCAGTAAGAGAAATTTTTTTGAAACTATTAGATAATGGGATCATTTATCCCATTTCTGATAGCTAATGGGTTAGCCCTGTTCATGCGGCCCCGAAGAAAGCTAGCTTTATGGTGGTTGAAAATGAGAAAAAAGAGTTGGTATAAACAAGACTGCCTACCAAGGTTCGTATTTGTATCGACTATAGAAAGTTGAATGCAGCCACCCGTAAAGACCACTTCTCGCTACCCTTCATCGACTAAATGCTTGAATGCTTAGCTGGACATGAGTACTATTGCTTCCTAGATGGGTACTTGGGATACAATCAAATCTCCATTACTGCAGAAGATCAGGAAAATACCACGTTCACCTGCCCGTTCGGAACCTTCACTTATCGACGCGTGCCTTTTCGATTGTGCAATGCTCCCGCAACATTCCAACGGTGCATGCTCAGTTTGTTCTCTTACATGGTAGAACGTTTTCATGAGATTTTCATGGATGACTTCTCTATCTACGGAGATTCATTTGAACAATGTCTTCATCATCTTGAGTTGGTTCTACAAAGATGTGAGGAAAAGAACCTAACTCTAAACTGGGAAAAATGTTCCTTCATGGTGAGACAGGGGATTGTCCTGGGCCATGAGATTTCTAGGAGAGGCATTGAAGTGGACAAGGCAAAAGTAGAAGTGATTGCTAAGCTTCCACCACCCAAAAGCATCAAGGATATTAGATCCTTTCTAGGGCATGCTGGGTTCTACCGACGGTTCATTAAGGATTTTAGCAAGATGGCTAGGCCCTTAACCAACCTACTCGCAAAGGACGTGCCCTTTGATTTTAACAATGAATGTTTGAAGTCATGGGGGAAGCTTAAGTAAGAACTTATTTCTGCGCCTATTATTTCTGCTCCTGATTGGGTACAACCATTTGAAATCATGTGCGATGCCTCTGATTTTGCTATTGGCGCTGTTCTAGGGCAGCGCATCGACAATAGGCAGCACGTGATTTATTACTCAAGTAGGACCTTGAATGACACCCAACAGAATTATACAATGACCGAGAAGGAATTCTTGGTCGTTGTCTTTGCGTTAGAAAAGTTCCGGCCATACTTGTTAGGCTTAAAGACAGTGATTTTCACGGATCACTCAGCACTAAAATACCTCATGACTAAGAAGGAAGCAAAAGCCCGACTGATTCGGTGGATCCTTTTACTTCAAGAATTTGACCTGGAAATTCGGGATAAACGAGGTATAGAAAATGCGGTCACTGATCATCTATCACGAATTCCGAACGCACCTATTATCTAAGCTCCGATCAACGAGGATTTCTCAGACGAGCGCATCTTGGCCATGTTCAAGGTGAAATACACCTAGAGGGGGGTGAATAGGTGTAATTGCTAATCTAATGATCTTTTTTAACTTAAGTAAATATGAGTGATGCAACGATCTCTCAAAACACGACTAGGAGCCGAATACCCGGTGAAGGGTTCTGAACTCCGTCCTCCCAATTCCCCTAGAATGGGTTAGAGGTGCGTAATGCAACCGTGTTGTATGAGATTTGATCGAACAAGATAAGAATGAAATGCTATGATGAAATACACACAATGAATATCACAAGTAAAACAAACAAGAGAGAATTGCAAAAGTAAAGGGTTAGTTCTCAAGCAAATAATTGAAGACAATATAAAGCAAGAGAAATGTAAAGCAAGATGACGCAAGGCAATCGCAAACACGAATGATTTGTTTCGAGGTTCGAGCCACCGCTCTAGTCCCCGCCTTCACCTCCGTGAAGGGTTTCCACTATCCACCGAGGACGCCTTACAATTTGGTCTACCGAAGACCGAGCACCGAGCTCCACACCTTACAAAAGAACCTCAACCTTAGAGGTTGCTCCACAAGAAGAGAATCACAAGAACAAGAGTGATCACAACAAGATCACTAAACTCTTTCTCAAACACTTTTACAATTCTCACTCTTTTTACAACTTCACTATAGTATGAGTAATGGATTTTTGGCTCTATGAAGTGTGGTGAGAAAACTTCAGTTGTAGAGTGATATTAGCAATCAAACACAACTGAAAAACTAGCTCAAAAGATTAGAATTGAAAGCTTTCAAACAATTTTTCCTTTTCTCTTTGAAAACAATGAAAACTTGAGGATTTTTCTAAGTGAATAACAAAGACCTATTGCCCTCTATTTATAAGGAGAGAATAGGTTAAAACTCTTTTCTTTACACCTAATTTGACCTGCAAAAGGCCTCCAACAACTCTCTAAAAGTCTGTTAAAGAAGAAAGAAAAACAAATTTTCAGACTTGCCCAAAGAGGAAAGAGCCGTTAGGCTGCAGCAGGCTTGGCGGTCGACCGGTCCGGTCGACCGTCGCCTTGCGGGCAAAGAGCCGTGGGCTCCGGTCGACTGTCCGGTCGACCGTCCTCTTTGAGGAAACATAGTTTCCTTCTACCGGTCGACCGGTCGGTCGACCCAAACAAACCGAGAGTGGATCTGTTTACAGTCGGTCGACCGACAGACATGCACAAACCGTGCATGTCCTGGCACTGGCGCCGGTCGACCGGGCGGTCGGCCGGTCAGCCTGAAATAAGGAAAACAGTATTTTCTGACTTAGGAAAAGTTTGTAAAAAGTTTTGGTTTTGAATAATCTTAAGTAACATGCTAGTAGGAGTATATACACATGATCTAAACAAGTTATTTATTTTGTAAAACTTAAGATCATGTAAATATCTACTAAGGCATGAGACTAAATTTAAACATGAAAACTTAAAGAACAAGACTTCATATTTTAACAAAAACAAATTGTGTATGTGTATCCTAGAGCCAAATATCCTACACTCAAACTTTAACATTCTATTCTTACAATGTTCTAAGGACTTCAAAGCTTCAAGAGGGGCTTTCTCCACTTGATCTTCAATTTTGCATCTTGAGCCCAATTTGAGTTGTCTTGAGTCCAAGTCACCTTCCTTTAGGGAAGAAAACACCTATACAAGATAGAAAAGCTGAAACACACTTAAACAACAAATAATATTAGTACAAATAACTAATATGTTTTGTAATCATCAAAACACACTAAAGACGGGTGATTGTAACCTTGGGCCAACAATCTCCCCCTTTTTGATGATGACAAAACATATAAGTTATTGAAACAAATAAAGGAAGAAAAGCTTGGAAAGCTCCCCCTCAAACAATGCTATGTATTTATCATGAATATGAAAAGCTTTGTAAACATACATAAAGCATTATGAAAATATCATCACCATAAATTTTGTCATATAACTCAAATAATGAACAACATTAAACAAATTTGTAATAAGCAAACTTATCTTTTTCAAATATCTTTTTCTCCCTAAAACTTCAAGTAATAAACAAACTATAAGCTTTCTTTTTCTCCCCCTTTTTGTCATACATCAAAAAGGGTTAAAACAAAACAAACAAAACACCAAAAATAGAAATATTTTTAAGAATCTATCATGCAAACATTCAACTCACCACAAATAAATGAAAAATCTAGCATAATCTAGAGGTTTAGTAAAAATATCGGCAAGTTGAAAATCGGTAGAAACATAATCAATATCAATATCACCTTTCTCATAATGATCTCTAAGAAAGTGATACCTAATGTCAATGTGTTTGGTTTTACTATGTTGATTTGCATTCTTTGTCATGTGAATAGTACTAGTATTATCACAAAATATTTTAACATGATCAAAGTGTAAATCATAGTCAAGGAGAGTATGTTTCATCCAAAGAACTTGTGCACAACAAGCTCCGGCCGCAACATACTCCGCCTCGGCGGTTGAAAGGGCTACCGAATTTTGCTTTTTGGAAGACCAAGATACAAGACAATTACCTAAGAATTGACATGTTCCACTTGTGCTCTTCCTATCTATCCTACAACCCGCATAGTCGGCATCCGAAAAACTCGTCATTGCAAATTGGCCGGTTTTCGGATACCACAAACCCATTTCAATAGTGCCCTTAAGGTATCTAATTATGCGTTTAACCGCAATTATGTGAGACTCTTTAGGACAAGATTGAAAACGTGCACAAAGACAAACGGAAAACATAATATCCGGCCTACTAGCCGTTAAATAAAGCAAGCTACCTATCATGGTACGATATAATTTAATGTCTACACTTTTACCTTGTTCATCCTTGTCAAGCTTTGTAGTTGTTGCCATGGGAGTTTTGCTTACTTTAGATTCTTCAAGCCCAAACCTTTTGATTAGTTCCTTTGTGTACTTGGCTTGATTTATGAAGATCCCATCCTTCTTTTGCTTGATTTGGAGTCCAAGGAAATAGTTGAGCTCCCCCATCATAGACATTTCGAATTCATCCTTCATGCATGACTCAAAAGCTTGGCAAAGAGATTCATTAGTAGAACCAAAAATAATATCATCTACATAAATTTGCACAATAAGAATGTCATTTTCTACATGTTTTGTAAACAAAGTTGTGTCAATTTTACCTTTCTTAAAACCATTTGAAATCAAAAATGAAGAAAGTCTTTCATACCAAGCCCTAGGGGCTTGTTTTAAACCATAAAGAGCTTTATCTAATTTAAACACAAAATCCGGATGTGTAGGATCAACAAACCCGGGGGTTGTTCAACATACACTTTCTCTTCAATAAAACCATTTAGAAAAGCACTTTTAACATCCATTTGAAACAATTTAAAATCTTTATATGAGGCAAATGCTAGTGTCATCCGTATGGCTTCAAGCCGTGCTACGGGTGCAAAGGTTTCTTCAAAATTGATTCCTTCGATTTGAGTGTAACCTTGGGCAACTAACCTAGCTTTATTCCTAACAACGTTACCCGATTCATCCAACTTGTTCTTAAAGATCCACTTAGTACCAATTGTTGGTCTATCGTGGGGCCTAGGAACAAGGTGCCAAACTTGGTTGCGCCCAAATTGATTGAGTTCCTCTTGCATGGCTAGCAACCAATATGAATCGGCCTCGGCTTCGAGGACGTTCTTGGGTTCAACATGAGAAATAAATGCATAATGTCCACAATAGTCATGAAGTTTAGAACGAGTTGTTACCCCTTTTGATACTTCACCTATGACGAGGTCCTTGGGATGATGTGGATTGTATCTCCAATCCTTTGGAAGTTGTTGAGTGGGCTCTTCTCCATTTGTTTGATCTTCATTTCCTTGAGCCTCTTGTATTTTAGCTTCACTTCCTTCAACATCCTTTGGCTTGTCTCCCATAGTAGGTGTATCCTCCAAGGTCACTTTCTCCAAGCCTTCATGCAAAGCATCTATTTCTACAACATTCTTAACAAACAAGTTAGATTCCTCAAACTTAACATGTATAGATTCCTCAATAGTCAATGATGACCTATTGAAGACTCTATAAGCCTTACTAGCACTAGAATAACCCACAAATATAGCCTCATAAGATTTAGGATCAAATTTTCCTAAATTATCTTTTGTATTCAAAACAAACATTTGCATCCAAAAACCTTGAAATATGAAACATTTGGTTTTCTAGAAAAGTACATTTCAAAAGAGGTTTTTGTAGTATTTTTACACAAGAAAACACGATTTGATATATAGCATGATGTATTAACGGCCTCGGCCCACAAATAATGTGGTAGACCATATTCACTAAGCATTGTCCTAGCCATCTCTTGCAAAGTTCGATTTTTCCGTTCAACTACTCCATTTTGTTGTGGAGTTCTAGGACAAGATAGTTCATGCTTTATTCCATATTCTTCACAAAAAGTGGTAAAGGGTTGGTTAATGAATTCACCTCCTCTATCACTTCTTATTCTTAAAATCGAAACATCTTTTTCTTTTTCAACTCTTTTCTTAAAAGTTTGGAAATACGAAAATGCTTGATTTTTATGTTCAAGAAAGAAAACCCAAGTAAAACGTGAAAAATCATCAACTAAAACAAATGCAAATCTATTCCCACTTAGACTTTTGGTTTGTGTAGGGCCAAATAGATCCATATGGATTAACTCCAAAGGACGTGATGTCATGATATCCTTAATTGACTTGAAAGAAGACTTAGTTTGTTTCCCAAATTGACATGCGTCACAAACTCGGTCCTTTTCAAAACTCAAACAAGGAATACCTTTCACCATTTCCTTTATGTTTAATCTAGAAATATGGTCAAAAGAAATATGGCCTAATCTTCTATGCCACAACCAAGAGTCATCATCGAGGGCTTTTAAACAAGTAATATTACAAGTCATATTAGACATATCTATCATATAAACATTACTTTCACGAAAACTGGAGAACACACAAGTATTAGAAATTCTATCAATTACTTTACAAGCTACATTATCAAAACAACATCAAAACCTTTATCACAAAGTTGACTAACACTCAAGAGGTTATGCTTGAGTCCATCAACTAAAACTACATTCTCAATTAAAGGGGATGTGCCAAGTTTTACATTACCAATACCGATGATTTTACCCTTGGCGTCATCTCCGAAGGTGACGGTGCCACCTTCATGGTATCTTGACAGGGTTGCAAAGTTGTTGATGTCCCAAGTCATGTGCCTTGAGCAACCACTATCAAGATACCACAATCCTCTACGTCGTTGGGCTTTGGAAGGTACCTATATCATTTAACAAAGTTGTTGACTTTGGTACCCAAACTTTCTTGGGTCCTTGAAAGTTAGTGTTTCGAACCCAAACATTATGAAAAGGTGCACTTAGTCTATCATAGCAAAAGTTGGCTAAGTGTCCTTTCCGCCCACAATGTGAACATGAGAACACTCTTCCATACATGAATGCATGATGAGTGTGTGAGGTGTGAGCATGCTTTGGGGGTTTGCCACGATGTAAAGGTTGTGTGGTATGAACATGAGCATGAGCATGGTGAACATTTTTCTTAGGGGCTTGTTTCTTAGGAAACATAGCCTCTATCTTCTTCTTATCAAACTCACAATTTTTCAAAACAATACCTAAAGAATCTATTCTTTCCTTAAGCATGGTAATCTCATTAGCATCAACAAATGGGGACTTGCCTTTACAAGAAGTCTTATATTTATCAAATTCATTTTTAGTGGAAACCAAAGTAGAATGCAAGTCATTATTTTCTTTAGAAAGATTTACAACTTGAAGACTAAGAGATTCATTTTCCTTTTTCATTTTTAAATACTTTTTCTTCAAGAAGTCATAATTGTGAGACAATTCTACAAAAGCTTCTCCTAACTCATCCATGGAAAGATCTTCATCAAATGAAGGGGAAGGGGTTACCTTGCTAGTGCTTTCATTAGCCATGAAGCACATGTTGGCGGTGTCGATCTCCTCCTCGGATTCGCTCTTGGAATCCCATGTTGCCTCCATAGCTTTCTTCTTGAAGGGCTTCATGGATGAAGAAGGCTTCACTTTATCCGGACATTCCGCTACAATGTGTCCCGGCTTTTGGCAATTGAAGCATATGATCTTTCTTTCTTCTTTGCCTCCTTGCCATCTCCTTCTACCATGGAATTTCGCCTTGTTGTACATCCTCCGGACATTCTTGACAAGAAGTGAGAGCTCTTCGTCATCTTCTTCTTCATCATCTTCGTCGGAGTGAGTAGCTTGACTTTTGAAAGCTATGGTCTTCTTCTTGGAGGGAGCCATCTCCTCTCTTGCTTTCCTTTCCATCTCATGGGTTTTTAGATTCCCAATGAGACCAATTAGCTCTATCTCATCCTTGTCGTTGAGTTCCTTCAAGGTTGTAGCCTTGACTTCCCATGAAGGAGAAGAGCCCGGATGATCTTTCTTACTCTTTGATCATTGTTTATGTCCTCACCTAGAGAAGAAAGTCCATTAGTAATCTTGGTAAATTTTGTAACCATATCATCTATGGTTTCATTCTCTTGCATGCTAAAATTTTCATATTGGGACCGAAGAAGGTCTATCTTGGCCCTCTTCACTTGTGATGTCCCCTCATGTGTGACTAACAAATGGGTCCAAATCTCGTATGCGGATTTGCAATGAATGACTCTAGCTATGTCATCATCATTGAGGGCCTGTAGGAGTGCATAATGAGCCCTAGCATTGGCATCAAACTCCTTGGTCTCAATTTCGGACCAAGTAGATTCATCACCGGTGGGTGTGGTAAAAGATTTGGTCACGGCCTTTGCAACTCGGCTACCTAGAGATTGCAAGAACACGGTCATCTTAACCTTCCATATGGGAAAGTTAAGTCCATCAAACTTAGGGGGTGTCTTGATACCATCGGCCATGTTTACTAAATGAGTATGAATGAAATGATTAGCAGTGTGAGGATCTCTCTAAGGTTGTTAAGCCAAATCCTAGAGTCCAAGCTCTGATACCAATTGAAATACACCTAGAGGGGGGTGAATAGGTGTAATTGCTAATCTAATGATCTTTTTCAACTTAAGTAAATATGAGTGATGCAACGATCTCTCAAAACACGACTAGGAGCCGAATACCCGGTGAAGGGTTCTGAACTCCGTCCTCCCAATTCCCCTAGAATGGGTTAGAGGTGCATAATGCAACCGTGTTGTATGAGATTTGATCGAACAGGATAAGAATGAAATGCTATGATGAAATACACACAATGAATATCACAAGTAAAACAAACAAGAGAGAATTGCACAAGTAAAGGGTTAGTTCTCAAGCAAATAATTGAAGACAATATAAAGCAAGAGAAATGTAAAGCAAGATGACGCAAGGCAATCGCAAAGACGAATGATTTGTTTCGAGGTTCGAGCCACCGCTCTAGTCCCCGCCTTCACCTCCGTGAAGGGTTTCCACTATCCACCGAGGACGCCTTACAATTTGGTCTACCGAAGACCGAGCACCGAGCTCCACACCTTACAAAAGAACCTCAACCTTAGAGGTTGCTCCACAAGAAGAGAATCACAAGAACAAGAGTGATCACAACAAGATCACTAAACTCTTTCTCAAACACTTTTACAATTCTCACTCTTTTTACAACTTCACTATAGTATGAGTAATGGATTTTTGGCTCTATGAAGTGTGGTGAGAAAACTTCAGTTGTAGAGTGATATTAGCAATCAAACACAACTGAAAAACTAGCTCAAAAGATTGGAATTAAAAGCTTTCAAACAATTTTTCCTTTTCTCTTTGAAAACAATGAAAACTTGAGGATTTTTCTAAGTGAATAACAAAGACCTATTGCCCTCTATTTATAAGGAGAGAATAGGTTAAACTCTTTTCTTTACACCTAATTTGACCTGCAAAAGGCCTCCAACAACTCTCTAAAAGTCTGTTAAAGAAGAAAGAAAAAATAGATTTTCAGACTTGCCCAAAGAGAAAAGAGCCGTTAGGCTGCAGCAGGCTTGGCGGTCGACCGGTCCGGTCGACCGTCGCCTTGCTGGCAAAGAGCCGTTGGGCTCCGGTCGACTGTCCGGTCGACCGTCCTCTTTGAGGAAACACAGTTTTCTTCTACCGGTCGACCGGTCGGTCGACCCAAACAAACCGAGAGTGGATCTGTTTACAGTCGGTCGACCGGTCGGTCGACCGACAGACATGCACAAACCGTGCATGTCCTGGCACTGGCGCTGGTCGACTGGGCGGTCGGCCGGTCAGCCTGAAATAAGGAAAACAGTATTTTCTGACTTAGGAAAAGTTTGTAAAAAGTTTTGGTTTTGAATAATCTTAAGTAACATGCTAGTAGGAGTATATACACATGATCTAAACAAGTTATTTATTTTGTAAAACTTAAGATCATGTAAATATCTACTAAGGCATGAGACTAAATTTAAACATGAAAACTTAAAGAACAAGACTTCATATTTTAACAAAACAATTGTGTATGTGTATCCTAGAGCCAAATATCCTACACTCAAACTTTAACATTCTATTCTTACAATGTTCTAAGGACTTCAAAGCTTCAAGAGGGGCTTTCTCCACTTGATCTTCAATTTTGCATCTTGAGCCCAATTTGAGTTGTCTTGAGTCCAAGTCACCTTCCTTTAGGGAAGAAAACACCTATACAAGATAGAAAACCTGAAACACACTTAAACAACAAATAATATTAGTACAAATAACTAATATGTTTTGTAATCATCAAAACACACTAAAGACGGGTGATTGTAACCTTGGGCCAACACAAGGAACCCTGGTATGCGGACATAGTCAATTACCTGGCCACTGGACAAATACCCGCTGACTGGACAAAGCAAGACCAGTGTCATTTCTTTGCCCAAGTACGGTACTTCTTCTGGGAAGAGCCGCATCTTTTAAGTGTTGTCCCGACCAGATTATTCGATGATGCATACCAGAGGAAGAACATAGGAGTGTGCTAAGCTTTTGTCATGAACTTGCATGCGGAGGACACTTCGGTCCCCGCAAGACTGTAGAGAAAGTTTTACAGAGTGGATTTTACTGGCCCACTTTGTTCAAAGACTCATTACACTTTTGCAAGACATGTACAAATTGTCATAAGATTGGGAAAATTTCAAGAAGAGACATGATGCCCCTGAACTCGATCCTAGAAGTTGAAATTATTGATGTTTGGGGTATCGACTTCATAGGACCATTCCCTATTCCTTCGGCAACCAGTTCATTTTGATTGCTGTCGATTACGTCTCTAAATTGGTAGAAGTTATGCCAACAAAGACCAATGACAACAAAGTGGTTGTCAAATTTCTCAAAGAAAACATCTTCTCCCAATTTGGCACCCCCAGAGCGATAATTAATGATAATGGATCACATTTCTGCAATAGAGTTTTTGAAGCTCTAATGCGGAAATATTCCATCAATCACACGTTATCTACTTCGTATCATCCCCAAACAAATGGGCATGTTGAAGTCACCGATCGACAGATCAAGCTCATTTTGAAAAAGACTATCGGATAAAACCGAAAGGATTGGTCTGTCAAACTCAACGATGCATTGTGGGCTTACCGCACTACTTTTAAGACAGTTATGGGGATGTCTCCTTACAGAATTGTATTCGAAAAAGCCTGTCATCCGCCAGTGGAGCTAGAAAACCGTGCCCTATAGGCCATTAAGCAACTCAATTTTGATCTGAGTAAGGCCGGTGAGCTAAGGAGACTACAGATCTCAGAATTAGAGGAGATACGGAATGAAGCCTATGAGAATGCTCTGATCACCAAAAGCAGGACCAAACTTTTTCATGATCAGATCATAAACCGGAAAAACTTTGCCCCAGGAGATAACGTTCTGCTGTACAACTCTAGGCTTCATATTTTCGCGGGGAAGCTGAAGACTCGTTGGTCTGGACCGTTCATTGTGCGCACCGTTTTCCCACACGGTGCTGTGATTATTGTCGATCTAAGAACAATGTTGAATTCAAAATAAACGGGCAAAGACTGAAGCTATTTTTAACCACTGAGCCTGCATCGCAGGCTGACATTGTGCAGAGTCTTTTCGCTCCGTCATACACCTGACCACAGCCATCCACATCGCAACAAAAATAATAAAAAAAATATAAAAACAAAATAACATAATGAGTTAGAAGTACAAGATCCTTTCTAAATTTAAAGAATAATCATAATTTCTTCTTTTATAAAGGCTAAAGTATAGGAGGACTTATGAGGGTTGAACCTAATTCTTACATCCTTCGGTGAATTTTACTTAGATAATTGAAAATTCTTTTTCTTAAAGAGGCTTACTAACAACTAAATATTTTTCTTCCCTTACTGGATTTTGTGGTTGCAATCCGCTGAAAACCCTCAGGAGATGACACTCCTCCTCTAGGGGAAACCTAGAGGTTTAAAGGCTTGTTGCACATGCTTAGTGCAATTGCGTCACCTGCGAAAGTGGTGTAATAATTTTCTTATTTTTTATTGTTTTGCTCGGGATGAGCAAAAAGATAAGTGTGGGAGTGTGATTAGTCTATAATTTTGCATGATTTGTATCACATTCATATACTTATTTGATATAAAATTCTGCTAATGAAGCTTTGCTTGCTTGATCCTAGGTCCATGGTGTGTAAATGAAGAAGAAGACCCCAAATCACCATTTAATGGTTGATTAAAGGCCTACCAAGTAGCCATTGACCTTAGGGAGAAGATTTTGTTAGCCTAGGGCATTAAATTCAGAATCCAGAAGATTCAGCTGATAGGAGACAGAAGGGACAGCATGCTGCCCGAAGCCAGGAGCGCGCCACCCTGGCAGGGCTGCGGAAATGCGGCCCAGGCCGCGTTTCTGTGGCCGTACGGGCGCAGCCGCGCCCGGGGTTTGGGCCAGGGTTGTCCCCCTGGCTCCCCTTCCTCTGGTGCCTATAAAAACCCCCCCGGGGTCTGAGGAGAAGCAGATCCAGAGTTTAGGAGTTGTTATTATCTTATTCTAGGAGTTGTAGTTATTGTAGTTTCCTTCTTCTTCTAGTTTTAGTTTAGCCATTAGAGTGAAAGAGAGAGAGAGTGTGTAAAAGTTGTATTTGAAAGTGGCAATCTAATACAAGTAACTAGTTCTCTTTCTTCTTTCCAATTACTTGTTGTTTTTCCATTTGCTTTTACTTCCTTGTTCTAGTGTAACTCCCCCCTCTTTACATCTTCTCTTTTTATTTCTTTACTACCATGTCTAACTAACTCTCTTATTGCATGGCTAACTACTACTAACCCACTAATCTCTAACAACTTGATTGATAATGCAAAAGAGTCAAAGTGTCAAACAAGCCTTGTGCAAATGAGAGCTATGACATCTTAAGACGAGGGTTCTAATTCTAATTTACTTACAAGTATTAGCTCTCTTATATTTCATGCTTAACGGGTTTTTGATGATCTATAGAGTTTAAACTTTGCTTGATTTTTTAAGTTAGAGATTTTCCTTTTAACTTTGCCGATACCATTAGTGCACTTGTGTCTTCCCATATTCTCGCCTTCAATTGGATCTTGATAAGGGAATGTCCAAGTTTTTACCGTGTAAAGCTAAAGTTTAAGGAAGAACTTTCACTCGATTTCCATGTGAATGTTCCTATGCATAAGGGTTATGCTTGCCTATGATCCATCGTGAGGCTACATCTTCAAGAAGTTAGAGATTAGTGGGAGCACTTAGTAGAAAGTTAGCCATGCGTTTTTACCATTAAGAAAACCCAATTTTACAAATCACCAAATCATTCTAAAACAATTTTTGAAACCAACTTACTTTCGTTTTCCAATTCTTTATTTGAAACAAAGAACTTTCTCTTTTCTTGAACAAAAAAGCCGCATCAAGCTTTCGTCGCTCTCTCTCCTTGTAGATACGACCCGTAGAGCCACTTTGCTACTACGGAAGAATCGCAAAGGTAGTAACATCGACCCACATTCCTTTACTTATTTTTGTGCTTGCTTTTTGCCGATCACATACAAGGCCACAAAACTAAGGATTTTATTATATGAACCGCTTTAAGGCGTGAATACTTATGCTTTATGAGATACAAATACCCAGCTTAATCAGAGGATTTATATATATATATTTTTTCTTTTTCTTTTTTTCTTCTTTTTTTAAACTTATCTAATCATTTTTTGCATAAATATCAAGGCTTGCTTAGGCTAAAGCACCTAGCTAATAAATAATTAGATTTGTTTATTTTTAACAGATATATATATATATATATATATATATATATATATATATATATATATATATATATTAATGAGGCATAAGAATCTTTGCTTTTGAACCCTAAGTATGTAAGTGTATAAAGTGTGCATATTTCATCAAGGAAAAGATCAAGACTAAATTACTTTGACAAATTATCTTCCTAACCATAAAAATCAAACAAATAATCTTATTTTGACCAAGTATAAGAAATCCTAATTTTAATTCTCCTATTCCTTAAAATTGACTTAATTTCTTACAAAAAACATGTCAAAATATTGTTTCTATTTTCAAAAAGTTTTTAAAAGTAAAGAAAATCTTAATTTTTTTCTTTTTCTTATTTTTTTTAAGGAAAAACCTAAGTTATGCTAGAACCCTCCCCTACACCTATCTCATTCATTGTTCTCAATGTATGAATTAATGCATAGATGCATGAAAAAGAAGAAAGGGAAGGAAAATATTACCTTAAGGTGGTGATTCCGGTGGTGGTCTGATTGGTCCACGAAATGCGGCCCAATCGAATTTGCGTGGAGTTCGGAGGAACCCACCAAAAACCTCTCTAATATAACCCACTAAAATGATGTATACATGAATGATTTTTATTAAAAAATTTACCCCTATCTAATTTTCAAATTTCATAACTAATTTTGGAGTCAATTTTATCAACACTCTTGTCCCAAAATGGAGTATAAAAAAATGGAATGATTGACTTGGACTTAAGAAGTACGGGAGCTAATATTGTCTTAGGAAAGTCATTTAAGTCAAGTAAAAGTTCAGGAGTCGAAATTGGTTCAGGAAGTGGCCAAATCAAGAAGTTGAAACTCAAGTCCACAATCATTTTCCCACAATAGAATGTGACTTAATATTGGTGATTCAAGTTCAAGAATGACAGGTATGGGAATCAAAACTGACTCTAAAATATTACTCAAGTTGGGTGACAAAATAGGAGTCAATATTGATTCAGGAATTTGAACTGGATCATAAATTTGAGAATCTAGGTCACATTTCTCATTGAGTTCAATTTTATAAAAATGAGAACTTGCCAATTTATCAATGGGACTTTCAAAAGTATGAAATTGGTCAAGTTCAATATGATGATCATAAAAGATTGGCGATTCAATTTCATGATGAATAGGCACAGAATCCAATGTTGATTCGAAAAAAAGATTGAAATCAAGTGAAGGTACCGGAGTCATTATTGAATCAGGAAGTAGAATTGAATTACCAAGTTTAGGTTCAGTATCATATTCATTCTCAAGTTCAATTTCAGGAAAGGGATAACTTGCCAAACTGTCAATGTCATTTTCAAAATTTGGAGTTTGGGCAAGTTCAAATGGGTGTGCTGAAATGGAATCTTATTTTTCAAAACAACATGATTCTTCGGCTCTAACAGAATGGTTAGCGACATCAGAAATGGTCAAACGATGAGAATGGAGAGTTTGGACTATTAGATCTATGTCATGATTACGAGCGATTTGAGCCTGAGTCATAGTTTCAAGCATCTTTTCATAGTCGATTGGTTCATCGTTTTGTTGCGAGTGGACTTGAAAAGATGAAGTGTTGTTTTGGAATTTATGGTGAATTGTGAGTCTGTCAGATTTTGTGATTGTTGTTTCGACTCACGCATTCTCAGTTTCAAGATTGATGGTTTTCTATTTTGAACTGGTGGAACTGAGTATGAATCTTGAAAATATTGTGGATAAGGTGGATAAGGAGACAAGTTGGTTGAAAATTGGACTCGGGGAACGTGAATCCCCATTCTGTAAAGAGTTGAAATTATTTTGAAAGTTATGGTCATAAGATTAGGGGTATGGGTTATATTGATTCGGATAAGACTAATCCGGCACACTAGGTTGGTTAAAATTATGATGTGCCGGGTTGGTAATATCCGAAAAAGAGATCGGGGTGTAATATGGATTACCATTAAAATTGGAAAAATTATTGTTATAAACCATATCACACAGGAAATATCAAACACAAACAAACAAAAACAAACAAAAAAGCAAACAAATAAAAAGAAAAAATCTAACCTAAGTTAGGGTAAACCTTAGACCTACACGACTCCTAACTGGTTAGACTGTCCACGGGGGGTATATTATTGAATCTGACCACAAGTTAATCGGTCAGGTAGGGGCAAGATTAGTGAGAGGTATCCACGCAAAAGCGACAGGCCTAATTAAGCCAAACCACCAGCCTTCGGGGTTTCGCCCCTCAATCCCCGACCTTAGTCACCGATTTGGCAAGAGTCAAATTCAAATCAACTTTCCCCTTAGGTCAGTCTCCTATTTAAGTCCGAGATGTCCCTAGGGCCAACGTCTACTCAGTTTTAGTTAGGCTTGGGTTAGTGAGTGAGGAGATTGTTTGTGGGCTAAGGGAGGGTAATGACTTTCTCACCTTATCTTGTTTATAGGACAAGCCCTTAAATCAATTTAGTGCAGTGTACGAGTATATAGAAAAAAGTAACACTCAAGCAATATTTCATACAAGAATGAACCTTATACAAAATACTATGCACGCATATCTTGGCTCCAGCACTCTTCAACAGTAAATAGAAAATGTAATGAAAAAGACACGTGCCTAAATGCAAAATCTAAATCATTTTTAGCATTTACAATTAACTTTTTACTGTTGTGTTAGAAATGTATATACAGTGAGTCAAGCAAGGAGATAAATGCTACAGATATTAAACTATGCAATTTAACCAATCTTCAGAAAATACAGGTTAGTAGTTCACTCAGATTGCCGCAAGAATTTAGCAAATCTGAGGGCTTCTGGGCTCTGCTTTCTTCAGCAGAGCCCAGGGCCACATATATGTCCACTGCAGCGAAAATTCCTTGATTGTTAAATCTGTACACCAAGAACAAAGAAGAATTTAGCTAAAAATGTAAACTAAAAAGAGAATTATTTACCGTCCCTCCCCGACAACGGCGCCAAAATTTGATTAAGGTTTTACCTGCACACAAAAATACAGAATTTCAGAACTTAGAATAAAGAGTGCAAGTACTCAATACTACCGCAATAGCAAGTGGCTATGCGGGTCGTGATCCACAAGGAGGGACTAGCGATGGAAGCTTTTTTAGTAAGTTCTCTTAGAGGTTACAAAGAATGATTAAAGTTCTTTTTTTAGTTCTTTAAAAGAAAAAGAAAAATGGAGTTACAGTTAAGTGAGGAAGAAAGTCGAAGATAGAGAAGGTGGAGAAAATGAAAGTGAATATGTACAAAGAAATTGAAAAAGAGTGATAAAAGAAGTAGTAAATTGTGGTGTTCTAAACTAAAGAATTAAAAGAAAAGAAACTAAAAGTTACTTACCTCCTTTGGCCAAATACTTACCTTGAATCTGTGGTAATGATGTTACCTTTGTTGAAGCCGACAGATTGAAAGATTTTGATGATGGATAATAAAGTGATACAGATGCATTTGTAACTCTATCTCAAGCATCTATACAGAATTTTGGTTGCTCAAACTCATATGAAGTATTTGACTATTTTTGTATATTTTTAGAATTTTTGTTAAAAGTCTTGAACACATACATAATAGTCATATAGTCGACTTGCCCTCAACTATAGTCGACTAACCTATCACCTAGTCGACTTGAGCCATTATACAGTTGACTACGGGCTTCCATAAAAAATATCCTGCTCTCTGTTTGTTCTCTGTTTAGCAGTATTAGTCAACTTACCTCTTGACCCTAGTGACTAACCCATGCTATAGTCGACTAACCATGTTCTACTGGTCGACTAATTACAGTTTCAAAAACTTGTTATCCATATCAGTCTTGCTATAGTCGACTTACCTCCTATACTAGTCGACTAACCATGACAAAAATTGTTCATCTAGTTGACTAACCCATAGACCCTAGTCGACTAATAGTGGTTTCTGACTGTTAAACAGTTTCTGATTTTTGTGTTTTATATCCAACGTTTTAATTTTCAAATTTGAATTGATAACTTTCCTAAGTGACTATAGATTTCACCTATAAATAGAGATGTTGTCCTAGGATCAATTCACCAATTCAAAACAAATGTTTTCTGTCCAAAAATTCTGTTCAAAATTCTGTTTTTCTGAAAACTTCTACTTTCTGTTTCTTTAGCAATTCCTACTCTTTTGTGAAGAATTCTGAAAGTTCACCTATAAGAGACCTTGTCCACAATCACATACAGATTCAAGGCTTATAGGATTGATCATAATCACTCAAAGAGAAGTATTGTACAAGATCGTCTTCTTGGTGTAAAAGAGAAGTTGTACAAGGTGTTGTCTTCTTGGTGTAAGAGGAGTTGTACACATTTGGCAAAGGGGGTTTTGTCAAGTGGTGTACATGTGTTGGTTTTGGGTGTATTCAAATCAGGAAAAGGAAAATCTCAAGCGGATTGCTTGTAGACTGGACGTAGGTCACAAGGACCGAACCAAGATAAAATCTTTTGTCTGAGTTTTATTCTGTAAATTTTACTTTCCTGCAAGTAGTTTATTTAAAAAGTTTATAAACACTATTCACCCCCTCTAGTGTTTGTGTTACTTGTTTATAGATCCTACACTTGGTATCAGAGCAAGGATGGCAACAGGATTCCCTTCATCGTAACTCAAAGAAGGATATTCTACACAACGTCCACCATTATTTGATGGATTGAACTATAACTACTGAAAGTATAGAATGAAGATCTACTTGCAGTCACTCAACAATGAACTATGGAATATAGTGGAAGCACAATACACTAAACCTGCAACCAATTATGATGCTTGGAGTGAAGAACAAAAGAAATCTGTTAACCTTGATGCCAAAGCAATGAACGCGCTCTACTGTGCCTTGAACAAAGAAGAATTTAATCACGTTTCAACAGTCAAATCTGCAAATCAAATATGGCAGATCTTACAGGTAACACATGAAGGTACAAATAAGGTTAAAGAGTCTAAAATTTCTATTCTTTTTTACAGGTTCGAACTCTTCAAAATAAAGGAGAACAAAACCATTGCATAAATGGTTACAAGGTTCACCGACATTACAAATTCCTTAGTAGCCCTTGGAAAGGAATATACGCAAGTTGAAAAAGTCAGAAAGATCCTTCGTGCACTCACATCGGATTGGGAGAAGAAAATCACTACAATAGAAGAAGCGAATGATCTCTCAACAATGTCATTAGAAAACCTTATTGGTAATCTAATGGCATATGAAATGCAACTCGAAGACAGAAAAAGGGATGAACAACTTCAATCAAAGAAGAAAGTACTTGACTTCTATCATCCTCAGATATGGACAATTCAAATGACGATGAAGAGGAGATGACGATGCTTTCAAGAAAATTTAAAAGATTCTTAAAATAAGGTAAGTTTAAAAAGAATAAAGATACTAATGATAATCCTATTTGTTTTAAGTGTAACAAACCAGGTCACATAAAGAAGGATTGCCCATTGATAAAATCAAAAGGAAATTTTAAGAATTTCAATAAGTTCAATAAGAAGAAGAAGCCTTCCAAGCAATTTGGGATGATAGCGATTCATCTTCCTCTGACAAAGAAGAAGCCACTGAAACTTCCAATATCTGCTTCATGGCTCAAGAAGATGAGATACAAGATTATGATGAATTATTAGAAGCATTTAATGAACTCTATAATGATTTCAAAAATGAAAAGATTAAAAATAAAGTTTTAACAAAGGAAAATGAAAGACTCGACAATGAAAATTCAATTTATGTTTCTCAAACATCTTCTTTAAATTCTCAAAAAGATGATTTTGAAAAAGTTATTTTTTCTTTAAAAAAAGATAATGAGAATTTCCTAAAAGAAAATTCTATGCTTAAAAAAGAAACCATTTCTTTAAATTCTAGAATTACTATTTTAGATAAAGAAATGACTAGTTTCAAAATTAAGTATGAAGAAAATTTGAAAAATGTGACAAAATTTAATAAAGAAAAGAAATTTAAATGATTTATTGTCTTACGAAAAGATGTTAAATAATCATTTTGGTCTTAGATTTTCAAAAGATAAGATTTACAAACCTGCACATGTTGGTCTTGGATTTTCAAAACTAATTTTATAAAATCTTCACATTTTTATAATTATAATCCATATAATTCTTTTGTGAAAAGAAATACTAATACTATTTCAAAAAGAATTAGGAACAAATATATATGGATTCCTAAAAATCTAAATTATGTTGATAAAAATGCTTATATTGCATCTTATATACATGATGTGTGTAATTCAGTTAATTATGTTTATACTAACACATGGAAACCAAATTCTAATTGGATTTGGGTTCCTAAAGGCTAATCTTTTTCGGACCCTATCATGATGGGTACTATACAAAATATTTTATCTTATAGGTATCTTATAAAGAAAAGTGGATACTTGATAGTGCTTGTTTCAAACGCATGACCGGACACATTCAACTACTGTCTTCCGTTCAAATCAAAAAGGGAGGTACAGTAATATTTGAAGACAATAACAAAGGAAAAGTTATTGGAATCGGCATGGTTGGTAACATTTCGAAACCCCTTATTGAAAATGTTCTTTTGGTAAGAGGTTTAAAATACAATCTATTAAGTATTAGTCAATTATGTGATAAGGGTTATAAAAAATTTTTTGAAAAAGATGCATGGCTTATATATGATACTAAGATGAAAGATATTCTGTTTAAAGATTTTCGTAACAATAATATTTATGAGTTATCAATAACTTGTATATCATCAAATGATAACTTATGTTTACTTGCTTCAAATAATGATTATTTTTTATGACATAAAAGATTTGGTCATTTGAATATGAAAACAATTTCTAAGATTTCTAAATTTGATTTAGTTAAAGGTCTTCCAAAAATAGCTTTTACAAAGGATTTTTTTGTAATTCTTGTCAATTAGGAAAACAAGTTAAATCATCTTTTAAATCTGAAGATTTAGTTTCTACTAATAGACCTTTAGAACTATTGCATTTGGATTTATTTGATCCTACTCGTATTGCTTCTTTAGACAAAAGTAGGTATGTTTTTGTTATTGTTGATGATTATTCACGTTTTTCATGGGTAATTTTTCTAAAAAATAAAAATGATGCTTTTAATGAGTTTTCAAGTTTTTGTAAAAGAATTCAAAATTAAAAGTCTCTAAACATAGTCACTATTCGAAGTGATCATGGTGGAGAATTTGAAAATGAACCTTTTGTAAATTTTTGTGATAAGTATGGTATTACACATAACTTTGCATTTCCTGGAGCATCTCCTCAAAATGGTGTTGTGGAGAGAAAGAAAAGGACTTTGCAAGAATGTGCTAGAACTATACTTATGGACAGTCATTTACCAAAATATTTTTGGCTGAAGCTGTTGCTACTACATGTTATGTTTTAAATCGTGTGCTTATTCGACCTATTTTAAACAAAACATCTTATGAATTGTTTTATAATATTATTTCAAAAGTTTCTTATTTCAAGATTTTTGGATGTAAATGTTTTATCTTAAATACAAAAGATGCTTTAGATAAATTTGATGCTAGATCCAATGAAGATATTTTTGTTGGATATTCTACTCAAAGTAAAGCATATAGAATATTTAATAAGAAAACATTTACTATTAAAGAATCATTACATGTTAAATTTGATGAGTCTTTGATTAAGTCTATTTCTAATACTTCTTCACATGATGATGATGATATCATAAATACTCCTATTGATAATACTATTTTATCTTCTGATGATACTAATATTTCTAATGTTGATGAGACTTCTACTGAGTTACCTAAAGCATATGTTGAAGTAAGGAATCATCCACATGATTTGGTTATTGGAGATATAAATCAAGGTGTTCAGATAAGATCCAAGTTGAACTACATGAGAGAAATTGCTTTCATATCACTCATTGAACCGAAGAATATCAAAGAAGCATGTGCAGATGATTTTTGGACTATTGCAATGTAAGAAGAGTTGAATCAATTTGTCAGAAATGATGTTTGAGATCTTGTACAACGTCCTACTGATCATCCAGTCATCGGTACCAGATGGGTCTTTAAGAACAAACTTGATGAATCAGGTCAAGTTATTAAGAACAAAGTAAGATTAGTAGTACAAGGATACAATTAAGAAGAAGGTATTGATTTTGATGAAACTTATGCACCAGTAGTTAGACTTGAATCAATTCATATTTTACTTGCTTTTTCTTGCTTCATGACTTTCAAACTTTATCAAATGGACGTTAAAAGTGCCTTTTTAAATGGTTTTATTAAAGAAACTGTTTATGTTGAACAACCTCCAGGTTTTGAACATGAAAAATTTTCAAGCCATGTTTTTAAACTTAAGAAAGTTTTATATAGTTTAAAACAAGCACTCCGTGCTTGGTATGATAGATTAAAAAGTTTTCTATTAAATTCTAGTTTTAAGATGGGAAGAGCAGATGCTTATTAAACATGTTAATAAAGATATCTTAATTATTCAAATATATGCTGATGATATTTTATTTGGATCTACTAACGATAATCTTTGTAAAGAATTTTCTAAGACTATGCAGACTGAATTCGAGATGAGCCACATGGGTGAACTTACTTACTTTCTCGGTCTGCAAATAAAGCAAATGAATGATGGAATATTCATTTCCCAGTGCAAGTATGCAAAGGAACTTCTGAAAAGTTTGGTATGGAAAATTCTGGTCGTAAAAATACTCCCATGAGTACTACTATATTCCTAGACAAAGATGAAAATGGTAACAATGTTTATCAGAAACTATATCGAGGTATGATTGGTTCTTTACTATATATTACTTCAAGTAGACCTGATATTATGTTCAGTGTTTGCTTATGTGCTTGATATCAATCAAATCCTATGGAATCACATCTTAAAGCATTGAAAAGGATTCTTCGATATATTAATAACACAATCAATTATGGCTTATTTTATCTGAAATAGCGCATTTGATTTACTATCATATAGTGATGCTGATTTTGTTGGATATAAATCTGATCGGAAGAGTATTAGTGGTACTTGTCACTTTTTGGGACATTCACTAGTATCATGGTTCAGTAAAAAGCAAAATTCTGTATCATTATCAACAACCGAAGCAGAATATATCGCTGCTAGTGTTACATGTGCTCAGATTTTATAGATGAAACAGACCCTATTTGATTATGGCATGTCTATCACAAATTCACTTATTATGTATGATAATACCAGTGCTATTAACTTATCTAAAAATCCAATTCATCATTCATGTACTAAACATATTGATATTAGACAATCATTTTTTACGTGATCATGTTTTAAAAGGTGATATTTCACTAAATTTTTTATCAACTGATAATCAAATTGCAGATATTTTTATAAAACCTCTTAAAGAAGATATTTTTATGAGATTTTGAAGAGATTTGGGTATTTGTAATATTTTTGATCTTTAATATTTTCTTTAGAATTATTTTAAGGCATTTTTCACTTATTAGTCGACTTATCAAAGTCTATTAGTCGACTTGATAAGATACTAGTCGACTTAACAGTGTACCAGTCGACTAATTACATCAAATAGAAACATGGGTATTTTTGAGCTTTTAAGCATTAGTCGAATATATCGACCACCTAGTCGACTAAAAGGTTGATTAGTCGACTAGTCAAAAACACAAGTCGACTAACCCTGTCAACATCTGTGTTCTATTTTGGATATTTTACGTTTGAACCCGACCAATATCATTAAATTTGGATCCGATCTCTCTCTATTTTCGATCCTAACCGTTGATCTATTATTTACTTCTCTTTTCTACCCTTCCCCTCATAAAAACCCTAGTTTTTTTCACCCGGTTCCTCTCTCCAGCCGCTAGAAACAGTCGACTACAACATCCGCCAGCAGCAGAGAACCCACTTCTCTTTTTTGTCAATGTCTTGGTAATTTCGTTCCAATCTCTGTCTTATACTCTCAATTCCTGCTCTCTCTACCTTTAATTTTAGATCTAATCATGTCTAAGTCTAAGAAATCTAAATTTACACCGTCTTCTTCCTCATCTCAAACTGATTTTAGGGCTTTTCTTAAAAATCCTGCCTTGAAGATGATTTCTTAAGAATTTCTTCATTAGAAATCTTACCTGATAGATTTGTTAAGTATGAAGACTTTAATGACTATGATATTATCTCTTATTTTCAAAATTGTGGTCTTTATACTATGTTTTCTACTGATTCTAGACAAGGGTATTATCCCTTCTTGATCCACCTGTTTTATATGAACTTAACTACGAAGACAATGAAGATAATGTTCATATCTATTCTATGGTTAAAGGAGTGAATATCAAGTTATCCCCAAAATTCTTAGGTCGTATTTTTTCAATTCCTTATCACGACCTATCTATTAATGACATTAATATAGATGATGCTGAGGTCTTATCAAATATGTTTCTTCCAGGTCAAGGACTACCAATGTCTAAGAATAAATTGAAACCTATTCCTCGTCTAATTGGTCGTACCTTGCCTATAACATATACCCAAAAATCGGGAGTTATAACTATTATTCCCGTGATTTAGCTACGTGTGTCTATGCCATTATGTGGACTAAAAGTAAACTGAGTAAGGATAATTTTTGATAATCTTGTCAATGACCATACTTCCTTCATACCATATGGAGCCTTTTTATCTCATGTGTTTCGGAAATTTCACATAGATCTTGCTTCCGAAATGAGTGTTGTCAAAATTTTTGAGCCTTTTGATCGTACCGTACTTCATCGTATGAAACTTCATGATTTTCCTCACCCTCCACCACAATCTCAACATCCACCCTCTCCTCCTCCACAAAGTTTCACTCAAGCTCTTTCCTCCTCTACTCAACTTCCTTTCACTGAACTCCCTTCCTCTCAACCACCTCTTTCATATCCTGATGCTTTCTACAACTCTATTTCTAATGAAACAGAGACTCTCCAAAACCGATAACAGTCTATGATGGACTCTCAGGATGCATTGCTCTCAAATCAGTCTTTACTAATGGAATATTTTATGAGTATGCAGCTGAAGATGGAGTCTTTTGAAACAACTTAAAAGGAAATTCTAGATATCCTCAAGACCCGTTTTCCACGACCGCCTCCTCCCAGATCCGACATTTGATGCATATGGAGTTGGTTTTGCTACGTGTTTTTGAATTTCTTGCATCTTTTTGTATTTTCTTTCTGTTATGACTCTTTTAGTTTTCTATTGTACTACTTGACATTTTCTGTTTTGTTATGAAAACGCTGGTTGTTCATGTGTCTCTTTATGATCTATGCTATTTCTCTTTTTGTTAATGACAAAGGGGGAGAACGTTTGTGTTAGTTTGTGTTATATCTGTGCTAAATATGTGTTGTGATACGCTTCAAAATATATGGATATATGGCAAATATGGGCATATGACATATGTGATATGCTTCAAGATATATGGATATATGGCAAATATGGATATATGATATATATGGCAAATGTTGCACAATATTTTATGACTCATGCAGGAGTGAACAAAAACACTTGTTATATATTTATTTGTTATAATATGTTCACTGCAGGGGGAGTTTTCATGCACAGGTTGTCATCATCAAAAGGGAGAGAATGTTGAAGCCTACAGATTGAAAGATTTTGATGATAGATAACAAAGTGATATAGATGCATTTGGAGCTCTATCTCAAGCATCTATATAGAGTTCTGGTTGCTCAAACTCATATGAAGTATTTGACTATTTTTGTATATTTTTAGAATTTTTTGTTAAAAGCTTTGAACACACACAATAGTCATATAGTCGACTAACCTATCACCTAGCCGACTTGAGCCATTATACAGTCGACTAAGGGTTTCCACAAAAAATATCCTGCTCTCTATTTGTTCTCTGTTTAGTAGTATTAGTCGACTTACCTCTTGACCTAGTCGACTAACCCATGCTATAGTCGACTAACCATGTTCTACTGGTCGACTAATTACAGTTTTCAGAAACTTGTTATCCATATCAGTCTTGCTATAGTCGACTTACCTCCTATATTAGTCGACTAACTATGACAAAAATTGTTCTTCTAGTTGACTAACCCATCGACCCTAGTCGACTAATAGTGATTTCTGACTGTTAAACAATTTCTGATTTCTGGTGTTTTATCTAACGTTTTCAAATTTGAATTGATAACTTCCCTAACTGACTGTAGATTTCACCTATAAATAGGGATGTTGTTCTAGGATCAATTCACCAATTCAAAACATTAGTTTTCTGTCCAAAAATTCTATTCAAAATTCTATTTTTCTGAAAACTTGCTTCTACTTTCTGTTTCTTCACCAACACCTACTCTTTTGTGATGAATTCTGAAAATCCACCTATAAGAGACCTTGTCCACAATCACATACAGATTCAAGTTTTATAAGATTGATCATAATCACTCAAAGAGAAGTATTGTACAAGAGCATCTTCTTGATGTAGAAGAGAAGTTGTACAAGGTTTTGTCTTCTTGGTGTAAGAGGAGTTGTATACATTTGGCAAAGGGTGTTTTGTCAAGTGGTGTACAGGTGTTGGTTTTGAGTGTATCCAAATCAGGAAAAGAAAAATCTCAAGCGGATTGCTTGGGGACTGGACGTAAGTCACAAGGACCGAATCAGGATAAAATCTCTTGTCTTTACGTTTGCATTTTCTGAGTTTTATTCTGTGAATTTTACTTTCCTGCAAATAGTTTATTTAAAAAGTTTATAAATACTATTCACCCCCCTCTAGTGTTTTTATTGCTTGTTTATAGATCCTACAACCTTGAAGTGAGGCGATCAACGCATAACCTATAAGAGTTGATTCCCATCTCTTCCACATTATATCATTAAGATGATGCAAGTATGAAGTGATACAGAATGAGACTAAAAATCCATCATCATGAGCTATCGGTGGCACTCGTAAGGGCAAGACTTTTTCGATGCTATAAGACTCACTTGGATAGTAATTGGTACCAAAAGAAGAAAAGTAGAAAGGAAGAAGAAGAAGAGCACAAAAAACAAAGAAGAACATACAAATGCAACTATTGATTCAATCTTGTAACAATAAGAGAAAAGAAGAACAACTTACACCGGTGTCACTCTCAGTACAAGCTTCACTCTCGCTCTCCTATGAAACTCTGATCTCCTCTGAATTACATAATTAAAGCAGAAAATTACATAAAAAGAAAAATAAAAACCTACACTAAAAGAAGAAAAAACTGGCCTAAAGTCTATCTCTGCATGGTCGTTCCCTCTGATCTCTGGAAAACCCTGTACTTATACGCAAAACCCAACAGGGAGAGACGTAAGAAGACAGGGGGAGCAAACGCTCCCTCTAACTCTCTAACAAAGCCGCGAAAACGCGGCTATGGCCGCGTTTCCGTGGCCTGGGTGTGACCAGTGGCCACACCCAAATGGTGGGGGTCCCTGGTTTCGAGAGATTATTTTATCCGATTCTAGATTTCTCGTTTCAACTCTTGAATTTGACGAAACGGCCTTTTATCATTGGCTTTAACCGATTGATTTGAAGAAATATGTTTTTAACTGATTTTCAACTGATCTGAACCGACCTGATCTGCCCTGATTTACTGACTTCGAATTAATTCTGATTTAAATCAGAATTTGATGGGCTTTTTGGCTCGTTTCTCTTCCCTCTCCTTTAGTAATGGGCTTGCAAATAAATAAATAATAATTAGAAAAAAGAAGAATTTATTCTATACTAAGTATAAGAATATGATAATGAATGTGCAATATTGCGACCGATCAGAGTCCATTTTTCTTTTCTACTTTTCAAACACCATTTCACTTACTATTTTCATTCTACCTTCCTCGTTTTCTTGTTTCTTTTCTTAACACAAAAGGATTCATCATCTTCTTTTTACTTTATTTTCTTTTTCAATTCTTAAATAAAGAAGAACTTTCATTTTCTTTCTAAAAACAAGAACTAAGAAAGCTTCCATCGCAAACCCTCCTTGCGGATACGACCCGTTATAGCTTTTACTACAAGTTCGAAGGAGCACATTAACTCTACATACATACTCAGAGCTTGAACATTGATATATGGACCTGCACAGTTTACTCTAAACTTCTGTTCTTTCTCCTTTTTGAATACTGAGCACAACTTTTTCCTTGTATTCGAAGCATTTGGGATGTATTTTTTGGATCAAATAAGGGTTAGGAATTGAGATTATCTGTTGCATTCTAATACTTATGAATTTTATGTTCCTGCCCTAGTACAAGAGTTTTATGATGGATTTTCATAAAATAACATTGATAAAAATCAAGGAATAATTGAAGTAAATTGGAGAGGGGGGATGAAAATCTTGCATTTACAGACTATTTCTGAACTAACGGGTATACCTATTGTGGAAAGAGGGACTCAAGAATCGGGGAACCTAGAAAATTACATGTATTTAATGGAAGAACATTGCAAGGTGCCTCAAGGGGGTGGCATTAGCGCTAAAACAATATATAGGAATGTGTATGCATTATGTAGATGGTTAAATCATAATGTCTTGGGTGTATCACATGTTTCATCCTTTTACAACCAAGTTTTACATATTGTCTACATTTTGATGACTAGAAAAAAAGATTTTTGCATGTGCTACACACTATTGGACACCATTGCTAGCGCTAAAAATAAACGAAAGACCTTTATGCCACTACCTATTCTTGTCACACAAATTTGTAAGGAATGAATGCTTGAAGATGAATTTAATTATGCTATAAAAGATAAAATTAGTATTCAAGCTGAAACTATTTTTTCATCTTATAATGCTTCAGTGCAAATTGATTGGGTACCTTTCATGCTACAGAACATGTCCCCGTTGCATCATCATCATCATCATCTAATGAATCAAAAGAAAAGGATGATGAATTCTTTATTCAACAACCACCCAAAGATAATCGTCCATTTATGCATTTAATTTGGGAGGGGATAAAAAGAACATACAAGTTGGTAAAAGGGGAAGAAGAAGAAGAAAATTGAAGAGACACGGTTTAGGAGGACATATTCTGAAGGAGGTAGTAGTAGCATGAGAAAGAGAGGGAGGCGTGCTTAAGGGGAGTTGTATAGTAGGATTTTTCTTTTTATTTCTTTCTTTATCGTCAAAAAAAAAGTTTTTGTGGTAAGTTGACCAAGTTGTAAGAGATTTAGTAACCATAAAACTTGAATTAGATAAGGAATATCAATTTGATGGAATTTTAAAATCTTTGAATAGAGATGAAAAATTTTAAAATATTATTGCCATCTAGAATTTGTCCATGTGAATATGCATCTTATCTACACTTACAAATTGGTTTAAACTTGGGATAATGAGGATTACTTAATACTTGAAAAAAAAAGAAGAAAAACTTAATTATTGATAGCTAGATACTTTGGCCTCAAGAAGCCTTTGTATTTATATGAAAAATAATTAGGCAAGCTGAATATATATATAGAAAATAAATATAAATATATATATATATATATATATATATATATTAACAAGTGTAATGATTAATTAGTTAGGTATCTTGGCCTCAAGAAGCCTTGATATTTACACGAAAGAGAATTAGATTAGTTATATATATTAAAAAAAAGGAAGTGCTTAAAGGGAAACGAAATGGTAATACTTCAAAACTTCTATAAAAAAAATTTAAGTATTTGAGTTTGAATCAAAATCCCAAGTTAAGAACTATACACATTCACAAAATGCATCGGATCAGAAAACTTAGGAAGGATGGTGATATAGGCTAAGATTTAAAAATCTCTACAAATTAGATGATTGAATTCTTGATAAGAGATTGAACTTGATAATGAGAGTTTATGGTAATTAAAGAATTTATACATTAGTAATGCTTACCACTCCAAAAATATTTTGTCTTTCTTTATTTTTATTTTTATTTTATTTTTTTATTTTTGGTTATCCTTATTTCTAGTTATCCTTTTTATCTTAATCTCTTCTTATCTTTTAAATTTTTTCACAAAATTTTGTAGGTTTGATTCACTAAAAACCCTCACGAGGTAACACTCGTCCACGAGGGTAACCTAGGTGTTTAACGGCTGATTGCATGTGCTAAGTGCAATCATGAGTCCTATGAAAGTGGATTAGGATTTTACTTTTAGGATTTTTTTTGTTTTTCTTTTTAGAATAAGATTTTGCTCGAGGACTAGCAAAAATTAGGTATGGGGGTGTGATGAGTGTGATTTATATACATATTTTACATCACTTTTTATGCCTATTATTTGTCATATTTAATGTTGCATGGGTATTTTGTTAGAGTTATTATGTAGATATTAGGTCAAGAGCAAATTAGAAGAAAAAGAACGAAAACTGACAAATGAACAAAAGAAATGTAGAACCAGAAATCTAAAGCAAAGATGGCAGCACATCTCAACAGAGCCTTCACGTAAAATCCAAAATTTTGCAAAAATCTAGGACTGAAATAGACTAAGAGTTCGGCCACCCAGCCGTATATTTCAGCCAAGCAGTCGTGAACCAGTTAACAGGAATGCCAACTCAGAGGTTAACATGAGTCAAAAAGCAGAGCGCCAATACAGCAAGAAGTTCGGCCAGCCAGCCAAATTTTCAGCCAACTGGCCGAACTCTGGCGGTGCTTATGTATAAAATCTAATATACATAAAAACCATGTAAACTACTTTTTATAATATCTATTCATGAAAATGAAAGGTATATTCTAAAAATAAAAAACAGTTAAGCCGAAACTAATAAACTTTTGAACTTGTGCGTGTAAACTTGAGCATATCAAGACTAATATATTCTTACACAAGATCTAAATAAAACTAAATAAATCTAAACCAAAGTTTCTTGTTAATCTTCATCTTTAAGATGATTCGATCCAAACACGATCCAAAGAGCTTGACTCCATCTTGAGTTCTTGATGCGATCTTAAAGCGTGAGCTCTTGAATCAATATGTGTTACCTCCTAAACACCTACTAAGTGTTGGCCCAAAGGCCTTCCACTCTAGTTTTGATGATGATTAACTCATGTAGTTATGTGTACTAATAATCTTGTGATTTTAGTTTCAGATCATTAGTCAAGTTATTAGTTGGTGATTAGCTTCAACAAGATGATTTGGAAGCTACCCACATGTTGATTCAAGAGCCCAAGCGTCAAAGATTATATATAGCACTTGCTCGATGGAACAAAGAGTTTTGGATCGAGTCGGCTTGGAGATTGCGCTCTACAAGAAGACATCGGTACCATAGTTTAGTTTTGGGTTTAGATCCTAATTGTAAAGATTAGAATAGTATGATAAGCTCAAGTTCACAACACACACGTATCATGTTTTGGTTTTCGGTTTTTGGTTTAATCGATCTTGGTTTGCATGAATAGATATTATATCAAAACAAGTTTACATAGTTTAATGTATATTAGATTTGTTCTATATACATGCATGCTTCAACTCTTAGACAAACTTACTTTGATATACCTATTTCATGTGTTTTAGGTCTTGTGTTTTAACAAAACTTATTTTTGGAATTAAAGTCAAAAACTATGATATATATTTGTTTCATGTATATTGGATTTCTATCCATATGCATCATGCTTCAAAGTATTTAAATATCATGTTTTTGTATTTGGAAGAGTTTTGGACAAAACGTATTTTCTATTCAGAATCCAAGTTTTAGAAAATACAAGGTTTGGTTTTTGGTAAAAATGAAAAGACATAAAAATAGTTTTAATTGCTTGATATTTGAGTCAAAACTTTTATCACATGTTTATATATCAATGCAATTTGATAAAACTATTTTTGGGGATTTTTAGTAGTTTATAAGAATTTATTGGATATTTATTTCCCCTGATTTCTGACCTGTTTTGGTGTCTGCCAGGCTGGTCGGTCGACCAGTACGATCGACCGCACCATGTAGCCGGTCGACCGTATGGGTCGACCGACGTGCATAGAAACGTGCACGCTGGCTACACCTATAGCCGGTCGGCCGCGCCGGTCGACCGACTGAGAGCAGTTGCTCTCTGTTTGTTTGGGTCGACCGGGGCGGTCGACCGGCAGCTGTCGATGGTCAAAAATTGACCGTTGGACGGTCGACCGTGCGGTCGACCGGAGGGTATTTCTGGCAGTTCTGCTGCCAACGGCTATTTTCCAGATTTGTCTATAAATACCCCATTTGCAAGAGTTTTTCTCTAAGATTTTTTGTGCGAATTTTTCCATACTCTCTGGTGTTTTTGCTGCAATTAAAAGATGTTTTTGAACTCATATTGAACAATCTATTTGGAGTTTTTGCTAGGGTTTGGAAAATCAAAGAAGAGGGTTTTTGGGAAAAGCTTTTGATTGAACTTCACTATCTTGATTTCTATTGTTTTTCCAAGGATTTTTCTTTGTGATTCTGATTTCCATTCCATTGGTTTTCTCCACACTTGAGCTAAAATCAACTATCTATTCTATAGATTATTTGTGTGGGAGAAAGAGATTGTTTGTGGTTGCTTGTTAGACCACCAAGTTAAAAACCCAATCTTTGTTTGGCTTTGTGCCTTGGGTTGTATCCCTCAAGTTGTGAGGTGATCCTTGTTTGCTTTGTGCTAATCCCTCAAAGTTGTGAGGTGATTGTTGGTAGCTTGGTGCCTTTGCCTCAAGTGGAGGTTGTGGTTGTACTCCTGTGGAGTGGGTACTTCTTGTAAGGGTCCTAGGTGGACGAGCTAGTGGAAATCCTTCGTGTGTCGAAGGCGGGGATGTAGAGCTGGGTGCTCGAACCTCGAGAACATATCTTGGTGTTTGCGTTTGATCTATTGGCTCTCTCTCTCTATCTCTCTCTTTACTTTGTGCCTTGCATTTCTATTCATATTGTTCATTCATATTTGCTTGGCTTGGTTGTGTGTGCATCACTTGTTGATCACACTTGAGTGCTCATTGCATTAAGTTTTTAAATTCCGCATTTAGTTCATAGATTAGCTATATCACCTATTCACCCCCCTCTAGGTGATTTCAATTGGTATCAGAGCTAGTGCTCCTGATATTAGGTTTAACCACCTAGGAGTAAGATCTTGGTTTGCTAATCTTCATTTGCATTATCATTTGCACTCATACTAGTTTGCACTCATGGCTAGCCCTCCTATGTTTGACCATTTTAGACTTGATTCTTGGAAGGTTGACATGATTAAGTATATAAAAAGCCTAGGACATCTAGCTTATCAAGCCATCACTATAGAAACCCTCCCAAATAGTAGCAAGCATAAGAAGGCCAATGCACTTGCACTTAGGGCACTTAGAGCATCCCTTGATGAACTTCTTTTACATGTGTTTGATCGATATGATTCTGCTTTTGCAGATTGGAGCATTTTGACGTCTCCCGAGCTACCCGTGATTATCAACAAGATGAGGAGATCTAGGAGAGACATATCCGAAGAGCGTGGCTTTGTGGTCTATGGGAATGACTCCCATGAGGTACAATCGGACTCTCAACTAGATGATTGCTCTAGTTCTTATTGCTATGGATGTGGTGAGGTTCAAACTTTAAATGTTGAACTTACCTCTAAGCTTGAAATTTTTTTAGAAAAACATGAACTTTTGAAAAAGAAACATTTTGATGTAAAAGAAGAATTGAAAGATTTATGCTCTACTTTTGAAACTGTTTTGCAAGAGAAAGGAGAGATTGCTAGTGAACGTGACTCACTAAAATCTCAACTTGAACTTGCCCTTAAAGAAATTGAGGTTTTGAAAAATAGAAATGATTGTGATGATACTTTGAAGAACAATAAGGTTTTATCTTCAAAATTAGATCTTGTTCTAAAAGAAAACATTGCTTTGAAAAATGAAATTGATTTCATTTCAAAAGAATTGGATTTGGTTTTGAACAAAAATAAATCTTTGAAAAATAATATTGATTTTCATGTTTGCCATGCTAACATAGCCACTACCTCTTCCACACCTATTGCATGCTCTACTTTATCTTCTAGCATTAAAATGATATAAATGATTTGAAGAGAAGTGTTGATTGTTTGGGCTCCACTTTGAGCCATTGTGCCATGAACCACACTCGTTTGGAATCCTTGGTTCGCAAGAAACAAGTTCCAACTATGCATGCACACCCAACACGGCATACACATGTTCATCACAGACACAATCATAACATGTATGCTCATGTGTACACTTGTACACATTGTGATCGAAAAGGCCATCTTGCTAGATTTTGCTATGATCGTTTACATGTTGAAAATTTAGCAACTAATCTTGTTTGGGTTAGGAGAGATACTAACCCCCGTGGACCCACAAGGAAATGGGTACCAAGATCCACCTCTTTGATGTTTGATGTAGGTGGAGGCTCTCGCATCACGTGAGAGTTTTGGTGCCTTGAGGTGGATGCGTTCTAAAGCTTAAAAGAGAACCATTTGGACGCTTCACTCTCAAGGGGATTTGGTGGGAGGACCACCGTGGTTTGGAGAACTAGAGATGCACCTTCATGGGTTTTGGTATCATTCTCTAACTCCCATTTTTATTTGCATGCTTTTCATGTTCATCTTTCTATGGCATGTATTGTTTTATTGTTCATTATGCTTATGTCATGTTGATTAGATTAGTGTTATACATGTTTAGTTACTTGAGCACCCATGTTTCATATGGATCTATATTTAGTGTTCTCACCTTGTTTAGAACTAACATGTATGCCCTAGATCTAATACACATACATATGCATTATGACCATTTGGATGTTTATGATTGTATGATTTTTGTTTTAGATGACTCATGTTTTGTTTAGTATGATTGAATGCCATGTTTATTAGACCCTTGACATGCATGTATAGCTTTTGAGATCACCCATGTTTAGTATGGACCCATAATTTGTGTTCTCTTTAAGTTTTTGCTATCATGTTAATCATAGATCTAATGCACATGTCTTTGTCATGCTAATCATATGGTTGACTATGACTTTTTGTTTTTAATAATTCGTGTTTTTGATTATCATGATCATATTGATTGTTGACCCGTTTTATGCCTCAAGTTTTGACTACTTGCTTGAATGATGGTTTTCATTAAGACTAGAATTTATACTTGTACAACGAGTGAGCTACAAATAGACCTTTATATATGTTTGTGCTTGAACGCTCATTTGTATTCACTTGATGTACTAGTATAGTCTAGTTTGATGATTCTTGCATTTGACTTGTATTCATCATATTACATATTTTGTTTTAACTTCATGTATATGTCCATCTTGTCCAAACTATCATTTATACATATACATCCTTGAGCCACGTGCCTTCATGCATATACTTTTGTGGACTCATTGTGTTTAGGATATGTATGTATACTTTAGTTTGTACATGACATACATATGCCTTGAAGTTTAGATCGTTTGGATGAATTTCATGTTTGCTAGGTGATTTCACATTTATGATGAATTTCATGTTTTTAAGATGATTTCAATTGGTGATTTCACATCTTAAATGAATTTCATGTTTTCATATTGAGCTTGATTGTCCATTTTCATGTTGATATGTTTCTCACAACACTTGTACACTCACCTTATTTAATGTTTTCTCATGACTTAGTTTTCATGAGTACAAGTTGTGCTATATGGATTTTGAGTGTTTTAGTGCCATGAGGTTTACATGTGTCTTCATGAAAAATATTTTTGTTTGATTCCCTGCTTGAAGGATTTCGTTCTAGTTTAAATATTTTTTTTATAACTAGTTCATATTCTTCACTTTGGTAGTAGTTTTCAAACATACTATATTTGCAAATCTATTTTTGAAAACCCTACCATCAAGGGTGGTTGGATGGGAGATCATGCTCATGTATGCTTTATAGTGAAAATCATAGTAAACTTGAACATGAAATGGGTGGTAGGTTATATGATGTATACACTTGATCTTATTGTTGTTTCATTTGGTATCATTGAATTCTTTCAATTGGTATCAATCTTGACATTTCTTGTATACTCATATATTTTCATATATGTATGCTTGCATTTCAAAGAATATCAATTCCATTGGTATCTACTTTTCATACATATATATGTTTTATTTGTGCTTATTATATCCCTATATCCTTAAGCACAAATCTTGTTTATGATGATAAGCTTGAGATTTAACCTTGTTTCAATTGATTTAGTTTTCAATTGGTATCTTAATTCGAGCCTCATCATAGTTTTTATTGGTATTTCATAAAAGGGGGAGAAAATTTTGTATTGTTTCCTTCAATTGGTATTTTGTTATGCTTGATATCAAAAATTGTTTATTTACAATTGATATGATGATTGTTTACTTATCAATTGGTATCTAGATTTTTGTTTTTCAATTGGTATAGTTTCATTTTTTAATTGGTATCAATATGCACTTCCTTGACACATTTTCTTCTAATTGGTATCATATTTGTGTTTAGACAAAAAGGGGAGAACATCCCTTGTTTTTGATTCCTTGTCTTGAATATAAAAGAATATGTTTTCATTAGTTTTGTTTTTAAACCCCTTTGTTGATGATTGACAAAAAGGGGAGAAGAATTTGAGTTTATATGCATGTTTGCATATGCATGTTTTATGTTTTTAATGTTTTTATTAAGTTCCATTGGTATCCAAAGCATTATTTAAGAACATGTTTAGTTTGCTTAGTTTTGGTATCAAGAGCTTGTAAAAGAAATCATGAGTTTTGTTTTGCATATATTGTGTTTAATTGGTATCTAGAGCATGTTATGTTTAGTTTAATTGGTATCAAGAGCATGCTTAATTTTTTTAAAGATTTTCATTGGTATCAAGAGCATGTTTATTTGTTTATGCTAATAATTAGTATCAAGAGCATGTTTATTTTTTTTGCTAATTGGTATCTAGAACATGTTTATTTGTTTTATAATTTCATTGGTATCTAGAGCCATTTATTAGTTGTTTATCCTATGCATGAGTTAAGGGGGAGCTTCTTTGAAGCTTAACTTTAATCCATGCATATATAACTCCATGAGTTTTGTCATCATCAAAAAGGGGGAGATTGTTGGCCCAAAGGCCTTCCACTCTAGTTTTGATGATGATTAACTCATGTAGTTATGTGTACTAATAATCTTGTGATTTTAGTTTCAGATCATTAGTCAAGTTATTAGTTGGTGATTAGCTTCAACAAGATGATTTGGAAGCTACCCACATGTTGATTCAAGAGCCCGAGCGTCAAAGATTATATATAGCACTTGCTCGGTGGATCAAAGAGTTTTGGATCGAGTCGGCTTGGAGATTGCGCTCTACAAGAAGACATCGGTACCATAGTTTAGTTTTGGGTTTAGATCCTAATTGTAAAGATTAGAATAGTATGATAAGCTCAAGTTCACAACACACACGTATCATGTTTTGGTTTTCGGTTTTTAGTTTAACCGATCTTGGTTTGCATGAATAGATATTATATCAAAACAAGTTTACATGGTTTAATGTATATTAGATTTGTTCTATATACATGCATGCTTCAACTCTTAGACAAACTTACTTTGATATACCTATTTCATGTGTTTTAGGTTTTGTGTTTTAACAAAACTAATTTTGGAATTAAAGTCAAAAACTATGATATATATTGTTTCATGTATATTGGATTTCTATCCGTATGCATCATGCTTCAAAGTGTTTAAATATCATGTTTTTGTATTTGGAAGAGTTTTGGACAAAACGTATTTTCTATTCAAAATCCAAGTTTTAGAAAATACAAGGTTTGGGTTTTGGTAAAAATGAAAAGACATAAAAATAGTTTTAATTGCTTGATATTTGAGTCAAAACTTTTATCACATGTTTATATATCAATGCAATTTGACAAAACTATTTTTGGGTTTTTTAGTAGTTTATAAGAATTTATTGGATATTTATTTCCCCTGATTTCTGACCTGTTTTGGTGTCTGCCAGGCTGGTCGGTCGACCAGTACGGTCGACCGCACCATGTAGCCGGTCGACCGTATGGGTCGACCGACGTGCACAGAAACGTGCACGCTGGCTACACCTATAGCTGGTCGGCCGCGCCGGTCGACCGACTGAGAGCAGTTGCTCTCTGTTTGTTTGGGTCGACCGGGGCGGTCGACCGGCAGCTGTCGATGGTCAAAAATTGACCGTTGGATGGTCGACCGTGCGGTCGACCGGCAGGGTATTTCTGGCAGTTCTGCTGCCAACGGCTATTTTCCAGATTTGTCTATAAATACCCCATTTGCAAGAGTTTTTCTCTAAGATTTTTTGTGCGAATTTTTCCATACTCTCTGGTGTTTTTGCTGCAATTAAAAGAAGTTTTTGAACTCATATTGAACAATCTATTTGGAGTTTTTGCTAGGGTTTGGAAAATCAAAGAAGAGGGTTTTTGGGAAAAGCTTTTGATTGAACTTCACTATCTTGATTTCTATTGTTTTCCCAAGGATTTTTCTTTGTGATTCTGATTTCCATTCCATTGGTTTTCTCCACACTTGAGCTAAAATCAACTATCTATTCTATAGGTTATTTGTGTGGGAGAAAGAGATTGTTTGTGGTTGCTTGTTAGACCACCAAGTTAAAAACCCATTCTTTGTTTGGCTTTGTGCCTTGGGTTGTATCCCTCAAGTTGTGAGGTGATCCTTGTTTGCTTTGTGCTAATCCCTCAAAGTTGTGAGGTGATTGTTGGTAGCTTGGTGCCTTTGCCTCAAGTGGAGGTTGTGGTTGTACTCCTGTGGAGTGGGTACTTCTTGTAAGGGTCCTAGATGAACGAGCTAGTGGAAATCCTTCGTGTGTCGAAGGCGGGGATGTAGAGCTGGGTGCTCGAACCTCGAGAACATATCTTGGTGTTTGCGTTTGATCTATTGGCTCTCTCTCTCTCTATCTCTCTCTTTACTTTGTGCCTTGCATTTCTATTCATATTGTTCATTCATATTTGCTTGGCTTGGTTGTGTGTGCATCACTTGTTGATCACACTTGAGTGCTCATTGCATTAAGTTTTTAAATTCCGCATTTAGTTCATAGATTAGCTATATCACCTATTCACCCCCCCCCCTCTAGGTGATTTCACTAAGATCTTGATCAATAACTAAAAATATATAAACATAAGATCATTAGCAACTTAACTTCATAAGTTAGTCATCTTCAATACTAAGGTGAAGGGCTTTTGGGCCAACATTATTTGGTTACATGTATAGAAATATAACAAGAAAATTAGAGTTTTTATGAAAGTATATTTCGTGAAGTTAAAAGTCTTGATGGATAAAGAAAATTGGAAAAAAAAAACATCATCTTGGAACTATCTCTAGAAAAAATTGAATAAAATAATCATCAGAAAAATACAAGAAAAGCTTTATGTGGAAAGATGAATTATTTTCTTACTCTAAGGGTTTCAGTTTTCCTTTTCCAATACTCAAAGTAGAAGAAAACTCAAAAAGATTTTTCGAAGAACATTTTTTTCTTCCAACAAAAGAAGAATTTTTTTCCTCCCAAGAGAAAATAAATCATTTACCAAAATGGATCATTAGGTTATAACATCCATATGTGAATTAATGTGTTCAAGAAGTAGGATTATAATTGATCTTAATTTTCTCCCTCTTTTTCTCATTGCCTGATATTGGATTTAGAAATTTTAAGTCTTAATTATCGTAATTGATTAATCATTGTATTATATAATTGACCAAGTTACTACTTCATTGAGTGAGAATATTTTTATTCTACGTCAATCCTATATATCTCACACTATGTTAGGGGAATCCTAGAAGAAATTTTTATTCTGCTTTCAATTGAAAAATACAAGTAAGAAAGAGAAGAAAGTATTAAGTGCATTTTACTCCTATCATGTTATGACTGTGGATGAAAATACATTTGTACTATTATGGGGCCCATAATTTGTCCAGGGCAAGTTGAGGTCGACCTCTCTTGTCCATATCTACCACATTTCTCGTAAAATGTACGTGCTGAGGTGGATATTTTATTATACAATGATACTTTTCATACTACACTAGTACATAATACATGTTTAATGATGGTTAAAAACTGACCTTAAATAGGGTTTTACAACCGACTTGTATGCTGGAGTCATGATATCTCCAAGCATATAACGGCGGTTTTCAACTGCCGTCATATAGAAGAATAGACACCAGTTTCATATCAAAACCGGCATCAAAAATCAAGTTTTAATGCCGGTTCTAAAAAGAACTGGCGTTAAAAGTCACACTTTTAACGCCAGTTCTTTTAAAAATTAGCATTAAAAGTACCACTTTTAATGCCGGTTCTAATAAAAACCAGTGTTAAAAGTCCGCCTTTTAACGTCGGCTCTAATAAAAACCAGTGTTAAAAGTCCGCCTTTTAACGTCGGCTTTTTAGAGAACCGGCGTTAAAAGTATATTTAATGTTGATTCTTTAAAAAATCAGCTTTAAAAGTGTTTTTTTATAATTCGCAGAGGGAGCAACTCAATAAGGAGTTGTTCTCTCAACATAGAACAAAAACAGAGAGTTGCTCTCTCTTGCTGCCCTCTGATTTCAAAAACATGGGGTTACTCTTTGTTGAGAGCTGCTTTCAAGAACAATGACATGGGCTGATAAGAACGTACAAAGGATAATGATTCAATCTGAAGAACAATGAACAACTCAACATATATACACAAAAAATGAGATTCATTCCAATTTTCATGTATCGTTCAAATTGATACATCCAATTTAAGAAGACCATAGCACATAGTTTAATCTTTCTAACCAAGTGAACAGTTAGATGCACTATAATATCAAAAAATGAAGGTAGAAAATACATCTCAAGCTGACACAATGTAACCACAATATTTTTCTTCAAGTCATCTAGTTTTTTAGGGTCAATTACCCTGCTACATACAGAATTGAAGAAAAAACATAGTTAGGTAATGACATGGCGAACATGTTTCAGAAGTATAAAATGTATAGCTACAAGCTGCAATTATTGCATCAATGCATGACAATCATGAGATTTCAATCCAACAAGCTTTAATTCTTTCATTGATATGAGACTTTGAATATTTGAAGAGTAACAACTCAGGACCTTAATCCCAGCAAGACACTGATAAAATTCTATCTTCCCGTTTCAAGACAAAGTACAACATGTTGGCAGTAAATACGTATTTTTTATCTTTTACGCAAGTGCTAACTGTTCATGTGTACCCATTTTAACCAAATCCAGTTTACATTTTGTTGGCCCAAAGGCCTTTCACTCTAGTTTTGATGATGATTAACTCATGTAGTTATGTGTACTAATTATCTTGTGATTTTAGTTTCAGTTTATTAATCAAGATATTAGTTGGTGTTTAGCTTTAACAAGATGTATTGGAAGCTTGCACATGTTGATTCAAGAGCCCGCGCATCAAAGATCATACATTGCACTTGCTCGGTGAATCAAGAGTTTTTGGATCGAGCCGACATGGAGATTGCGCTCTAGCTTGGAGATTGCGCTCTACAAGAAGACTTAGGTATCCATAGTTTTAGTTTGGGTTTAAATCCTAATTGTAAAGATTAGAATAGTATGATAAGCTCAAGTTCACAACACACACACCTTTCATGTTTTGATTTTCGGTTTTAGGTTTAACCGATCTTGGTTTTCATGAATAGATTTTTTATCAAAACAAGTTTACATGGTTTATGTATATTAGATTTGTTCTATATACATGCATGCTTCAATTGTTTAGACAAACTTTGTTTGATAATCTATTCCATGTGTTTTATGTTTTGGTATTTACAACAAAACATATTTTTGGACTTAATGACAAAAATCATGATATATATATATATATGTTTCTTGTATATTGAATTTCTATTCATATACAATATGCTTCAAAGTGTTTAAATATCATATTTTTGTATCATGGATGAGTTTTAGACAATGTGTATTTTCTATTCAAGATTCCAAGTTTTAGAAAATACAGTTTTTGGTTTTTGGCAACATTTCTATAACACAAAAATAGTCCTTATTGATTGATATTTATGCTAAACTTTTTATCACAAGTTTATATATCAATGCAAAATGCAAAAACTATTTTTGGGGATTTTTACAAGAGTTAAAAGATTTATTGGAATATTTTTTACCTCAGTTTTCTGACCTATTTGTTGCCTGCCAGGCTAGGTCGGTCGACCGGAACGGTCGACCGCACCAGAGTAGCCGGTCGACCGTATCGGTCGACCGACGTGCACAGAAACGTGCACGCTGGCTAACACTGTAGCCGGTCGACCGAAGCGGTTTACCGACAGAGAGCTGTTTGCTCTCAGGTATTTTCGGTCGACCGAGGCGGTCGACCGGTAGCCACAACGGTTCTAAATTTGACCGTTGGGCAGTCGACCGTCCTGGTCGACCGGAAGGCTATTTCTGGCAAAAGTTCTGTAAACGGCTATTTTCTGTAATTGCCTATAAATACCCCATTTGAGAGAGGTTTTCTCTAAGATTTTCTGTGCGAATTTTTACTGATTCTCTGGTGTTTTCAAAGCAATCAAAAGAAGTTTTTGAGCTTGAATGTACAATCCATTTGGTGTTTTCATTAGGGTTTGGAAAATCAAAGAAAGGGTTTTTGGAAAGAATTTTGATTGAACTATTCTATCTTGATTTCTTGATTTTTCCCAAGGATTTTCTTTGTGATTTCTGATTTCCATTCCTTTGGTTTTCTCCACACTTGAGCAAAAATCTACTATCTATATCTATAGGTTATTTGTGTGGAAGAAGAAGTTGTTTGTGGTTGTTGTTGTGACCACCAAGTTGTAACCCAATCTTTTCTTAGCTTTGTGCTTTGGGTTGTATCCCTCTAGTTGAGAGGTGATCCTTGTATTGGTTGGTGATTGGGAGTTTGTTGTATTGGTTTGGAATTTGCCTCAAGGAGGAGTTGTGATTGTTGGAGTTTGCCTCAAGGAGGAGGTTGTGTTGGTTGGCTTGGATTTGTGCCTCAGGGAGGAGGTTGTAAAGAGAGGAGTTGGGTACTCCTTGTAAAGGGTCCTAGGTGGACGAGCTAGTGGAAATCCTTCGTGTGTCGAAGGCGGGGATGTAGAGCTGGGTGCTCGAACCTCGATAACATATCTTTGTGTTTGCGCTTGATCCATTGGCTCTCTCTCTACTCTCTCTTTACTTTGTGCCTTGCATTTATTTACATTGCTCATTCATATTTGCTTGGCTTGGTTGTGTGCATCACTTGTTGATAGCACTTGAGTGTAATTTGCATTAAGTTTTTAAATTCCGCATTTAGTTCATAGATTAGCATTGTCACCTATTCACCCCCCTCTAGGTGACTTTTCAATTGGTATCAGAGCTAGTGCTCCTGATATTTAGGTTTAACCACCTAGGAGTGATCTTGGTTTGCTAATCTTCATTTGCATTTTCATTTGCACTCATACTAGTTTGCACTCATGGCTAGCCCTCCTATGTTTGACCATTTTAGATTTGACTCTTGGAAGGTTGACATGATTAGACATCTAAAAGGACTAGGACATTTAGTTTATCAAGCCATCACTATAGAATCCCTCCCTAATAGTAGCAAGCATAAGAAGGCCAATGCATTAGCCCTTAGGACACTTCTAGCATCTCTAAATGAACATCTTTTACCTATTTTTGATCGCTATGATTCGGCTTTTGCAGTTTGGAGCATCTTAACGTCTCCCGAGCTTCCAAGGATCATCAACAATTTGAGGAGATCCAAGAGAGACATGTCCAAAGATAAATGCTTCATGGTCCAAGGGAAAGACTCCCTTGAGGTACACTCGGATTCCCCTCTTGATGATAGCTCTAATTCTTATTGCCATGGTTGTTTTGAGGTTCAAACTTTAAATATGGAACTTACTCAAAAGCTTGAAAAATTCTTAGAAAAACACAAACTTTTGAAAGAGAATAATCTTGTTTTGAAAAATGAATTAAAAGATTTATGTTCTAACTTTGAAGTGATTTTGCAAGAAAAAGAAGAGATCACTAGTGAACGTGACTCACTACAATCTCAACTTTAACTTGCACTTAAAGAGATTGAAGATTTGAAAAACAAAAATGGTTTTGATGATGTTGTAGAACACAATGAGGTTTTGTCTTCTAGATTGGATCTTGTTTTCAAAGAAAATCTTACTTTGAAAAATAAAATTGATTCAATTACAAAAGAATTGGATTTGGTTTTGATAAAAATAAATCTTTACAAAATAAGATTGATATTCATGTTTGTCATGCTAGTGTAGCTTCTACTTCTTGCACTCCTATAGCATGTTCCACTTTGTCTTCTAGCATAGAAAATGATATAAACAATTTGAAGAAAAGTGTTGATTGTTTGGGCTCCACTTTGAGCCATTGTGCCATGAATCACACACGATTGGAAACCTTGGTTCGCAAGAAACAAGTTCCAACCTTGCATGCACACCCATCTAGGCATACACATGCTTTTCATGATCACCACCATCATATGTATGCTCACGTGTACACATGTACACATTGTGGTCGAAAAGGCCACCTTGCTAGATTTTGTTATGATCTTTTACATGTTAAAAATTTAGCAACTAATTTTGTTTGGGTTAGAAAAGATGTTAACCCCCGTGGACCCACAAGAAAATGGGTACCAAGATCCACCTCTTTGATGTTTGATGTAGGTGGAGGCTCTCGCATCACGTGAGAGATTTGGTGCCTTGATTTGGATGCATTCTAAGCTTAAAAGAGAATTATTTGGATGCTTCACACTCAAGGAAATTTGATGGGAGGACCACCGTGTTTTGGAGAACTAGAGGTGCAACTTCATTGGTTTTGGTATCATCTCTAATCCTAATTTTTTTTATTTTTGCATACTTTCCATGTTCATCTTTTATAGCATGTCATGTTTTGTTGTTCATTATGCTTATGCCTTGTTCATTAGATTAATGTTATACATGTTTAGTTCCTTGAGCACCCATGTTTCATATGGATCTATATTTAGTGTTCTCACTTTGTTTATACTAACATGTATGCCTTAGATCTATTGCACATGCATACGCATAATGATCATTTGGATGTTTACGATTCTATGTTTTTTGTTTTAATAATTCATCTGTTGTTTAGTATGTTTTTGCCATGATTAGTAGAACATGTGGATTTGAATTATGATCAATTTTTGTCTATCATGACATTATTATGACTTGTTTTTATGATTCGTAATTTGAATATATGTTTAGAAGTTAGTTTTCATTAAAACTAGGATTCATACTTGTACATAGAATGGGCTACAAGTAAACCTTTGTAATATTTGTGCTTGAATGCCTATTTGTATCCATTAGATGTGCTAGTATAGTCTAGTTTTGATGATTCGTACATTCTAACTTGTATTCCCCATTTTGGAAATGTTTTATGATATTGAGTTTTAACTTCATGTATATGTCTATCTTGTCTTAACTATTGATTATACATATACATCCTTGAGCCACGTGCCTTCATGCATATACCTTTGTGGACTCCTTTTGTTTGGGATATGTATGTATACTTTAGTTTGTACATGACATACATATGCCCTGAAGGTTAAATCATTTTGATGGGTTTCATGTTTTTGGAAATTTCTTTTGGTAAAAGTAATTTAATTTATCATGTGTAAATGTTTTAAAGGAATTTCAATATTGAGCTTGATTGTCCATTTTCATGATAAGCGTGTTTCACATATATCCTATACACTCACCTTATTAGTTTTCTCATGACCTTGTTTTCATGAGTATTAGATGGGCTTTATGGACTTTGAGTGTTTAGTGCCATGTGATTTACATGTATTTCATGAAAAACTATTTTGTTTTCATTTCCCTATTTGAAGGATCTCGTTCTAGTTTTTCTAGATTTTCCAAAACTAGTTCGTGTTCTTCACTTTTGGTAGAGATTTTCAAACAAACTACACTTTCAAATCTATTTTTTTGAAAACCCCTACCTTCTAAGGGTGGTTGGATGGGAGATCATGTTCATGTATGCTTTATAATGAAAATCATTTTAAACTTGCACATGATTGGGTGGTAGTGAATATGAGATATACACTTGATCTTATTGTTATTTCAATTGGTATCATTGAATTCTTTCAATTGGTATCTAATCTTGACATCCTTTTGTATACTCATATATGTTTTGTTTTATATATATGTATGCATACACTTCATATAGTATCAATTTACAATTGGTATCTATTTCTTACATACATATATATAGATTTATTTGTGCTTCAAGATATCACAAATTTTGTTTATGATAAGCTTGATTTTTTTTAATGACCATCATTTTCAATTGATTCAATTTTCAATTGGTATCTTTATACAAGCATTATCATTATCTTGCTTATGCTAAGCTTGAGCTTTAACATTATTTCAATTGACTTAGTTTTCAACTGGTATCTTATTTCTAGCTTAAGCATATGTTTAGTTGGTATTTCATAAAGGGGGAGAAAACTCACATTTCAATTTTTCAATTGGTATTTAGTTTACCATTGGTTTTGTTTCCCACTCCCTAACTTTATGAGAAAAAAAATGATTTAAGAATGATTATTGATTTTTAATTGGTATCATATGCTTATAAAGATATATATCTTCAATTGGTATCAAGATGCATTTGTTCACTCAAATTGGTATCAATGTGTTTTTCAATTGGTATCATGTGTTTTATTTTCAATATGTTTTAATTTCAATTGGGATCATATTTGTTTTCAATGCCCCTCTTACTTTCAATTGGTAATTGGTAGGCATTTCTTAAATGTTTTTATGATCACTTTCTATTGATATCATAATGCACTTCTTTGACACATTTTTTTAAATTGGTATCATTTTTGGTTTCACCCCTTGAAGTAGTTTGTTTATTCTTTGTTTCATATATTTAGGGGGAGAAGAATTCATATCTATTTTGTTTTTACCCCTTTGTTGATGATTGACAAAAAGGGGAGAAGATTTATTGGAGTTGATGATATGCATGAGTTTTCAGTTTTATGTTCATTTCATCTCCATTGGTATTGGTATCAAGAGCATTATGAGTTTTATTTTTATTAGTATCCATTGGTATCAAGAGCATGTTTTGGTAATTTAGTTATTTTGTTAGAATTGGAATCAATAGCATGTTTCATATGCATATTCATTTTGTTTCAAGAACCCTGTTTATATGCATCTTATTGTTTGTTTATTCCTATGCATGAGTTAAGGGGAGCTTCTTTGAAGCTTTACTTTAATCCATGCATATATAACTCCATGAGTTTTGTCATCATCAAAAAGGGGGAGATTGTTGGCCCAAAGGCCTTTCACTCTAGTTTTGATGATGATTAACTCATGTAGTTATCTGTACTAATTATCTTGTGATTTTAGTTTCAGTTTATTAATCAAGATATTAGTTGGTGTTTAGCTTCAACAAGATGTATTGGAAGCTTGCACATGTTGATTCAAGAGCCCGCGCATCAAAGATCATACATTGCACTTGCTCGGTGAATCAAGAGTTTTTGGATCGAGCCGACTTGGAGATTGCGCTCTAGCTTGGAGATTGCGCTCTACAAGAAGACTTAGGTATCCATAGTTTTAGTTTGGGTTTAGATCCTAATTGTAAAGATTAGAATAGTATGATAAGCTCAAGTTCACAACACATACACCTTTCATGTTTTGATTTTCGGTTTTAGGTTTAACCGATCTTGGTTTTCATGAATAGATTTTTTATCAAAATAAGTTTACATGGTTTATGTATATTAGATTTGTTCTATATACATGCATGCTTCAATTGTTTAGACAAACTTTGTTTGATAATCTATTCCATGTGTTTTATGTTTTGGTATTTACAACAAAACATATTTTTGGACTTAATGACAAAAATCATGATATATATATGTTTCTTGTATATTGAATTTCTATTCATATACAATATGCTTCAAAGTGTTTAAATATCATATTTTTGTATCATGGATGAGTTTTAGACAATGTGTATTTTCTATTCAAGATTCCAAGTTTTAGAAAATACAGTTTTTGGTTTTTGGCAACATTTCTATAACATAAAAATAGTCCTTATTGATTGATATTTATGCTAAACTTTTTATCACAAGTTTATATATCAATGCAAAATGCAAAAACTATTTTTGGGGATTTTTACAAGAGTTAAAAGATTTATTGGAATATTTTTTACCTCAGTTTTCTGACCTATTTGTTGCCTGCCAGGCTAGGTCGGTCGACCGGAACGGTCGACCGCACCAGAGTAGCCGGTCGACCGTATCGGTCGACCGACGTGCACAGAAACGTGCACGCTGGCTAACACTGTAGCCGGTCGACCGAAGCGGTCGACCGACACAGAGCTGTTTGCTCTCAGGTATTTTCGGTCGACCGAGGCGGTCGACCGGTAGCCACAACGGTTCTAAATTTGACCGTTGGGCGGTCGACCGTCCCGGTCGACCGGAAGGCTATTTCTGGCAAAAGTTCTGTAAACGGCTATTTTCTGTAATTGCCTATAAATACCCCATTTGAGAGAGGTTTTCTCTAAGATTTTCTGTGCGAATTTTTGCTGATTCTCTGGTGTTTTCAAAGCAATCAAAGAAGTTTTTGAGCTTGAATTGTACAATCCATTTGGTGTTTTCATTAGGGTTTGGAAAATCAAAGAAAGGGTTTTTGGGAAAGAATTTTGATTGAACTATTCTATCTTGATTTCTTGATTTTTCCCAAGGATTTTCTTTGTGATTTCTGATTTCCATTCCTTTGGTTTTCTCCACACTTGAGCAAAAATCTACTATCTATATCTATAAGTTATTTGTGTGGAAGAAGAAGTTGTTTGTGGTTGTTGTTGTGACCACCAAGTTGTAACCCAATCTTTTCTTAGCTTTGTGCTTTGGGTTGTATCCCTCTAGTTGAGAGGTGATCCTTGTATTGGTTGGTGATTGGGAGTTTGTTGTATTGGTTTGGAATTTGCCTCAAGGAGGAGATTGTGATTGTTGGAGTTTGCCTCAAGGAGGAGGTTGTGTTGGTTGGCTTGAATTTGTGCCTCAGGGAGGAGGTTGTAAAGAGAGGAGTTGGGTACTCCTTGTAAAGGGTCCTAGGTGGACGAGCTAGTGGAAATCCTTCGTGTGTCGAAGGCGGGGATGTAGAGCTGGGTGCTCGAACCTCGATAACATATCTTTGTGTTTGCGCTTGATCCATTGGCTCTCTCTACTCTCTCTTTACTTTGTGCCTTGCATTTATTTACATTGCTCATTCATATTTGCTTGGCTTGGTTGTGTGCATCACTTGTTGATAGCACTTGAGTGTAATTTGCATTAAGTTTTTAAATTCCGCATTTAGTTCATAGATTAGCATTGTCACCTATTCACCCCCCCTCTAGGTGACTTTTCACATTTGACTCCATCCTTAGTCTTACTGGGTATATTGAGTAATGTTTCAATAATACTATCACACACATTTTTCTCAATATGCATAACATCAAGACAGTGTCTCACAAACAAACACTTCCAATATGGGAGGTTAAAAAATATTGATCGCTTTTTCCATATATTCTTTTCAATTATATTTTGCTTCACTTTTTCACAACTTGGCATAAGATGTTTCTCCTTCATATACTTGTTTACCGTTCAAAGTTTTTGGAGCTCTTTCTTCTTCTGTAGACCCAATAAATGCTTTCCGCAGCATCCGATAACAGTATGACGTGAGTAAGAACCTCTGGATACTATGATATATTGTCTTTCTCCCATGTCTTAATTGAACAAAAAATATATCTTCTGCACATATAAGACATGCTTTGTGTCCTTTCACACTGTACCCCGATAAGTTATCGTATGCTGAAAAATTATTGGTTGTCCAAAGTAATATAGCTCGAAGTGTGAAAATTTTTTGACAATATGCATCAAATACTTTTACCCCTTCCTTCCACATTATCTTTAGGTCCTTAATAATAGGTGCCAAATAAATATGTATGTCATTTCTCGGCTGTCTAGGCCCCAATATAAGTAATGACATCATAAGAAATTTGTGTTTCATGCACAACTATGGAGAAAGATTATAAATAATCAACACAACTGGCTATGCACTGTGAGTGCTGTGAATTTATTTCATCAGTCGAAATACCTAACTGGAGATTCCTTGCATCACTCCAAATTCCCAGAATACTTTCCATTAATCATATTCCATTGCGGAGAGTCAGCTGGATACCGCAACATACTATCAATAATCCTCCCACCTGAATGCCACGTCAAGCTCTTCGCATGTTCTGCATTCTTAAACATACGTTTAAATCTAGGTATTATCGAGAAATACCATAATACTTAGCCAGAGATTTGTCATTTGTTTTGTATCATGACCTTCCACACACCAGGCATTTATCTAAATATTCATATTTCTTTCGGTATAAAATGCAATCATTAGGGCAAGCATGTATCTTTCAAAATCAGTACTCATAAGGTACATGATTTTCTTGGTCTCGTACATGCGATCTGGAAGTTCATTTTTCCTAAGAAGCATATCTTTTAAGAGTTTGAGTAAGGTTGTAAAACTCTTATCGCTCCACCCATTTCTCTCTTTCAAATTGTATAATCTCAACACTGCAGGCAACTTAGTGAATTTAGAACCAACATATAAAAGCTTTTCTTCATCATTCTTTGAGCTCTCGAATAAGTGTGAATGCTCCACAAAGTATTCATCTACACCATGCATCATGTCTTCTAATTTATTACCCTCATCACATTCGACTTCTTCCCTTTTATTACATCTTCTATCACTTGAATTAATAGGTTTATCTTCTCTTGTACTCTCACGGTGTCATATCCATCTTGTATAACTTATATCAAACCCATTAATAAATAAATGGTCCTTTAATATTTTAACGATAACTGTATCAAGATAACCACATTTTATGCACAATTAATTAGTTTAGGATTGTCTGCATGCTCAACAACAAAGTTGATAAGCTCCTCTATACCTTTCTCATATTCGGTACTTAACCGATCAGTACAAATCCATTTCTAATTCATCTTTACTATGTCTAGACATAAAAAACAAGAAATTAATTTTTGATAAAACATGACATAAAAAATTCAAAGAAAAATAATTTCGGATCTACAAGACACACACTACAAACACACACATGCATTATACACACAGACATCACATACATGCACGCCTAAATACACACATATATCACACACACACACACATCACATACACATGACACATCTCACACACACATATATAAGCACACAAACGAGCACGCACATGTACATTACACACGAGAACACACACATCGCACATCACACATATACACACAAATTTCACACATTAGCACCATTTTTTCCCACCAATTGAGCACACATTTAGTACCAATCTTTTTCACCAATTTAGCAAACATCATGCATATACACAAATTTCACTAATTTCACCAATTTAGCATCAAATCAACAATTTTACAATTTTTTCTAAACTAGTTAGCATTTTTCAAAAATTTTCACAATTTTTTCTAAACTATCTTTCTAGCATCAAATCAAATTTTTGAAAATTTATCGTTTCACAAAACAATAATTTCACAAAATATAAGAAAATAAGAAGAATGATACCTTGAGATTCGCCGAGAAGGGGCTCGCCAGTGTAGGGCTCACCGCGCTCTCGTGCGTGGAGAGGAGGGGGCGAGTTTCTAAGAGGGGAGAGAGAAATCAGAGCGGAGGAGGCTCAAGAGAGGCGGTGGAGGGGCTCCAGAGAGGAAGACGAGGAGGGGGGATTTCTTTGGGGGAGAAAGATCGGGCGGGGGGAGGCTCCATATAGGTGGCGAAGGATGCTCTGAAGAGGAGGCCGAGGAGAGGGGGATTTCTTGGGGAAAGAGTAATCAGGGCGGTGGAGGCTCCAGAGAGGCGGTGGAGAGGGCTCCGGAGAGGCGTCCGAGAGAGGGGGATTTGAGAGGGGAGATCGAGAGAGAGAGAGAGAGAGAGAGAGAGAGAGAGAGAGATGATGAGAGAGCGGCCGAGTTAGAGGAGGGATTAAGGGCATTTTTTTATTTTTTTTGGGCTTGAATGCCGGTTTTATGTGAAACCGGTGTTTAAATCCTGAGATTTAATTCCGGTTTCTAAGCCGGCGTTAAATCTAAGATTTAACACCGGTTTCTTAGAAACCGGCATTAAATATTCAGATTTAATGTCGATTTCTCTAAATTCGGCGATAAATCTTTTTACGTCATTTTAAAAATAATGGACATAAATTTAGGTGCTTTTTAAACGGTTTATTGTTGTAGTGCTAGTGTCATAACATAGTTGTATTAAGAGCTAGGATAATTTCATTAGGAATAAAAAAAGAGGAACATGATGAGAAAATCTCCCTTTGAATTGATAAGAATGACTTTATGATGAGAAAGTCACAATTTAAAACGATATTTGAAAAACCTCATGAAAAATGCAAATGTACCAGGAATATAATTAGATGCTTGGTGCATGAGTAACTGAATTATAAGCTTCTTTTGCCTATATTTTTCAACGCACATGACTCTTCAAATCCCATGTTGATAGTTGGGTCATGTTCCTATCTGTCTCTTTTAAGGTCCCCTGGCATTCCCTAGCCTGTAATAGGGGCCATGCTTCGAGTCTCAAGGGAGTTCTTTCGGTTGCCCGAGTCGCGAAGAATGATATACTACTCCGTTGATCCTTTGAAGATGACACGGTTGTCGACGAGCTTCAATGGCAAGACCGAGAAAGTCAGCAGCTGGAGGGACAGCGTGAGGCTCCACTGACACTGCCACCCTCTGGAGAACCTTGTCTAAGAATGGCCATCAAACCTAAGAATTTCTGGTAAATATCAAACTAATCCTAGACTTTATCTCTTGTAGCACTACACACACACGCATCTTATAACTTGATCTCAGTTGTTATTGGACCAAGAAATGGACATAAGAAATTATGAGGGCGGGTTTCCTATTTTGAACAAAACCACGTAAATCTTAAGTTCTTGCAGAGAAGTTGTTGCTGAGTTCTGCAAGGAGGTGAGGAAGATGGTGCTAATGTTTTTGGAGGCAATCTCAGAGAGTTTAGGACTTGAAGGGGAGTACTTAAACAAAGCATTAGGGAGCCATGGGCAGCATATGGCCATAAACTACTACCCTCCATGCCCATCAACCTGGCTCACCTATGGATTGCCAGGACACAAGGACCCCAATGTCATCACAGTTCTGCTGCAGGATGGGGTCCCAGGCCTGCAAGTGCTGGGGATGGAAAATGGTGGGGAGTGAACCCTAAGCCTGATGCTTTTGTAATCAACATTGGAGATCAAATGCATCTATATATAAATATTTCTTCTTTGACAAATGTTAATTAATTGAAATAATTCTGCTATTTAACTAAACTTCTCGTACTAAAACGGACTAAAAGAAGAGCAATATGTGAGGTCATATCTAATGTGCGATCATGTATGCAATGTACATGAGTTGGGCATTGTACTTTAGGTCCAATTGTAGTCTAAGGGAAAAAAAAAGACCATTTAATATTTTTCTAGCGATAATATTAATTAGAGTAATTAGTTAGAAAGTTAGATTCTTTTTTATTTTTTAAGTTTAGGATGGATCCGCCAACACCTTCATAAAGAAATTACTCTCACTATTTATTGGTTATTGCGTGTCATCAGCTTGTCATTTTCCGACGACAATTTTAATTCTTACTAATTCTTCTCAAGTTACACGGTTAAAAACTGTAGTGTTGTTTCAACTTTGCTAAAGAATTGATTCCCTCTAGAAACAAAAGATCAACCTCAACATGTTTTCTTTTTGTTTTCATGTAGGTTCTTAGCAATGGTCGATACAAGAGTGTGCTCCACAGGGCGATTGTGAACAAAAACACTGCCAGAATCTTAATTCCTACATTTTTCTGCCCATCTGCAAATATTGTGATAAAATCACTACATTGACTCGTTGATAAAAATCACCCTATCACTTACAGAGGAGCTACACTCACGCTGAGTACTACCAGAAGATTTGGGACCGTGGACTCAACTCCGTAGCTGCCTTGATCAGTTCAAGACCACCCAATAATATTATTAGAAATTCCCGAAGTTGCAGCATTTTTGTACAAAACATGTTCGAAGATATGAATAATTCTATCCTTCGTGGTGACATTTGCTTTGGAAATTGCTTTTGTTTTGGTATATTTATACTTCTACTAAGATTTCATCTATCAATATTTCTCTCGTGTTTTCAAAAAAAGTTTTAGAGTTTTGATATATATATATTTTTTACTATTTTATTTAGGGTAAGCTATATAATATCCAGAGCTGGAAGACACTGTAATATCTTTTCCCATTGAAACTTCAAAAAAAGTGTGTTACCGTATGAGCTATGTTCAGTTAGCTATATCAAATTGAAAGAAAAGATTAGGTTAATTAATATCTCAAAAAGACATTTACGCCTAATACTTTTCTGAATAAACATTTAAGATAAATACTTCATGAGAGAATTGTGATAAACATGCAAAGGCATTATGACTCAAATCCACGTTTATGTTCTCACTTGACAACATCTTTTAATGTTTATTGCTTGAATATAATTATATTATATGTCCAGTGAACATGGATTCAGATCATGATCAAATATGAATGTTAGTTGAGTAGTTTAGTGACATACTTTGAACTTGTGATTTTCTTATTTACCCTTTCTTTTCTGGGTAAACTCCTTAGGATTAGGCAGGGCTACAGCTTATGTCACTTGCATGCCAACACAATGAGCTTATGGTTGTGTAGCCATATCTCTCTCTATAATGGGACATGAAAAATCTATTTCGATAATATGTTATTTGTCACCATTGCTCTATGGCTAATCTTGATCCTAAACAAACAAAACAAAATTCTTTTTACTCTCTCATCTCTTTTCTTGGTGCAAGCTCCCTTAAGATTAGACTCTCTCGGTGCAGGCAGAGCTAGAGCTTATGTCACTTGCATGCCAAAAAAAATGGCTTACGGTTGTGTAGCGATATCTCTCTCTCTCTCTCTCTCTCTCTCTCTCTCTCTCTGTCTCTCTCTGTGTGTGTGTGTGTGTGTGTAATGGGACATGAAAAATCATTTGGATGATATGTTCTTTTGTCACCCTTGCTCTATGGCTAATCTTGATCCTAAGCAAACAAACAAAATCCTTTTACTTTCTCATCTCTTTTCTTTTCTCTCATTCTCTTTTGTGTTGCTGCTGCTTTGTCAAACCCGCCAAATCCTCCCCACTCCGACCCCTTCCCCCTCTTGCCTCATACCAAAACTTGCACCCCAACCTGAACCCATCTCATCGACCAGCTCCAATCCCTCTCTGTTGCCTTCCTCCAGACCCAATTTTAGCTTTAGTTCAGTTGTGTTCTTGGTGCTTCCTAAGAAAAAGAAGAAGAACATAACCAAGAAGAAGAAATAAAAGGAAATGAAAAAAGAAAAAGAAAAGAAAAAGAAGAACATAAAAAAGAGAAGAAAATAGAAGAAAAAGAAAAAGAGGAGGAGGATCAAAAAATAGAAGAAGAAGAAGCCGCAGCCAAGAGTATTGATAATCTTATCCCTGAAACACTCAAAGTCTAACAATAGATAACAACAGGGGTAACTTAACTGGTTTAAAATGATTTGAGGGCCACAAGCAATATCAATAATTTTCGAGATAAATTTCTAAATATCGAAGATTTGTGTGTTACATATCTAAAAAACCCATTGTTAAACTAACTGCTGTTTCTAGGGAAAAGTATGTGGGTTGCTATGAATTGGTTACGATTCTTTGGAACCCAAATTTGATAAAAAAGAATACACTTTATGGAGATTTAGATCCAAAATTATTGAACTATCTATTTTTTAATCTCCTTATTCAACCTGAAACTTATTCGGTCCATGCCTTCTATCTTTTAATTGAACACAACTATTCTAATCTAATCATGTTGTTTCTTACATTCAACCGAATATGCGACACATAGTCCAATAGAAAATCTTGATTGTTAGGTTTTTCTTGGTAATTGGCTCTAGTTTCTTTTGGTAAAATCAAATGTTTATTAGTTTATAAAACCGTCCGAAGATCAATTTATATTTAAAAATTTATGTAGCAGTTTGGGACTGTTATAACTCAAATATCGAGTTTCAAGTTTGGTCTCCTTACTGACTCGCAGTAAGACGTCTAGTTCTTCACGGGTTAAAATCAACTTTTTCAAGTAGTTTACAATGTTAATGTTGATTGTGTTGAGATCAATCGAATCTGAAACCCTATGAAGAATAAAAGCACAAGACAATAGAAAGATGTAGAAAATAAAGAACACATAGAATTTACCGAGGCTCAGCAACTTTCCTATGCCCTCCTGAGCCACACCGATTCACTATATTTTAAAAAAAAGAAGTTTACAATGTTTTTCTCTCTGAAAAATGACGGCACACAGAGAATCTCTAACCCTAAGAAAAATATATAGCGTTGTATTTTGGTGCTGCTGCAATGACGAAATTGCCCTACAGAAGTGTGATTTTCGTTCCTTTTGTATTTTAGTTTCTTCTCTAGCGTGTGTCGCGGGGGGGCTCTGCACCTGCCACCCCCGGGCTGCTAAAGATTGCCTCCATTCCCAATAGCTTGTTGTTGGTGCTTGGCATGGTGTAGTGTTTGTTAATCATTCTCATCCAACTGATCTTATGTACGAATTATATTACAATTTGGATTAATATTTAGATTATGTGAGGTTCTCCCCAATAAACATGTTGGTATAAAACTCAAGAGTGGATACTAGTTTAGTTTATCCTATGTCTACCAGCTCGTTATAAAATTACTTTATTTTGTCTACTAATTAATGTGAAACTAAATATTAGACTTAATTATGTTGATCACAAATGACTAGTCCAAATTTGAGGAGTCAATTACGTCAACTTAACCTTGTTCCTCCTCGCCAACATTCTCAAATCACTCTCTCTCTCTCTCTCTCTCTCTCTCTCTCTCTCTGTTTTATTTTATTTTTTAGTTTCGCGTACATGCATTTCACATGTAATTAAGAACTAACTTTTTTTAAAAAAATAAAAATAAAAAGTAAGCCCACGTACATCAGACTTGAAAGGTGGGATTTTGCTCAACAGGCTTCTCTTTTCCTCCTCCTCTCTATTAAATTATACACTTTAAATTATTTATTTAAATTATATGTGTTTTTTGTCTCCTTTTAAATGAACCAGGGCGGGCTCACCTACCCTTCACTTTCCTCTTTTAAAACAAAAGGAAATAAAAATAATAAAAAGACAAACAATAAAAAATATCACCCTAAACCCGAAACTCCTCCAGCCTCCCATAAGGACCCAATTGAGTCATCGGTTGGCGCGCGGTTGGTGAGCCTTGAGAGAGGCATGCATCATAAAAACCCCCCGCTCTCTCCATAGCTCATCAAACACAAAAAATTTGAAAAGAAAAAAAATGGGGTCAGCTCAGAAGTTCATCACACCAGCCCCCCAGTCCTCAGACGAGGAGGCCTGCCTCTACGCCCAACAGCTAGCCAGCTTCTCCATCCTCCCCATGACCCTGAAATCGGCCATCGAGCTCGATCTCTTCGAGATCATCGTAAAGGCCGGGCCGGGGGTCCATTTGTCCCCGCCGAGATCGCCAGCCGGCTGCCCACAGAGAACCCCCAGGCCAAGGTGATGCTGGACCGAATACTGAGGCTTCTGGCCAGCTACAATGTTGTGACGTGCATGACCGCCGATGGCCAGGAGGAGAGGAAGTACGGGGCGGCGCCCGTCCTCAAGTTCTTGACCAAGAACGAGGACGGGGTGTCCATGTCCGCCCTGGCTCTCCTCGACGACAAGGTCCTCAAAGAGAGCTGGTACGTGTTAGATAAGTTTGTTCATATAATCTTAACAATCTGGACTCGTAGATTTAAGAATTTATATAATTAAATTACTTATCCTATCTAATTAATAGTTTCTTTATAGAGTACATTTTATTTGCTTATTTTTAATGCTTAAATACCAAAGCCACTATTTGAATCTAAGATTTACCATAACTTTTTTTTACCTGAGTTGTAATTTAAAGCCCTGTTGCTCACGAAAGATGCTTGAAGTTGGGACGAAGTTGAGATCTCAGCCTAAAAATATTTCAGTAAGCTAAGAAATGAAATTATTTCAGAAGGTTAAGTCTTATGTTTCAGCTTAATTAGTTGAGAAAAACACTAATTAATTTGGCCTGATTGACTTAAAAATGTTGAAGATTTGTAAGATGGAGAGAATGCCAGCAGTGTCTTTCTTTTCTTGTCACCTTTTTTTTTTTTGGCAAGTTTGAGATTTGTTTGATTATTTTTATCTTGAAGCAAGCAACTTTGAGATTTATTTATGGGCAACTTTCCATTGTTTTGTTTTCTTTAAGCAATGAGACAAGACTCTGCTAGTGGTAGGGGGGACATGTGACGAGAGAGAGGGAGAGGACAATTTGTGGTTGCAAGGCCTTTGCCATGCTTCTCATTAAGCTAATTGTTTTTAACTGTGAAGAATTACCACGACTCTCTATGCTTTTTTTAGATTTTTGTTGTGCTATTTATCTGTGGTGGATAAACAATCCAATATTTAATTCCAAAGTTACTTATAGGAAAAATATTTATTGTATTTTTACCAACTTGACAAAATTATATGACTAGAAACTATTCACACCACCAACGAATATTAGTAGTTTGAGAGTGATTTAAGGAACAAATTTCAATCCTCACACTAAAGTTGTTATCTATAAAATCTTAGATTTCTCGAGAATCAAATCATCTCCACTACTATATCGACACTACAATAGTTTTATGTGAGTTTAATTAATTAATTAGGCTGTTATTTGAACTCTTTTATAACAGGTACTACTTGAAGGATGCCATCTTAGATGGAGGCATGCCATTCAACAAGACCTACGGTATGAGTGCATTCGAGTACCATGCTACAGATCCCAGATTCAACAAGGTGTTCAATGAGGGGATGAGGAACCACTCCACCATCATAACCAAGAAGATCCTTGAGACCTACAAAGGTTTCACCGATCTCAA
>JAVJIF010001618.1:0-122400 GCA_038442645.1 Agave tequilana
ATGAAACACCGATAGAAAAATGATAAAAAGATTTGGAACTAGTTTTTTTAAAAAAAAGTAAAGACAAGAAGGAAAATGATGAAAAAAACTGATGGCTACTAACTACTAATTGCTCCACTAACCATGCTAACATCTTAATGATAGTTGACTCACATGGATCCTTGGCCATCACTAGTCCTTGGCTTCAAGAGATGATATAAAGTATGGCTCATAAGATTATTCTTTCACATCCAAACCATCCATTCCACACAAGTTGCAAGCTACTATTAGATCATCAAAACTAATTAGAGCAAAATTTGATCGAGCCAAACCTGTACAGAAAAATAAATAATTTTAGGAATAGTGTTAGGTCCTCAATTCTACCGTGTAGCCTAAGGCTAACGGGTCGTGATCCACAGGGAGAGATAGCGATGGAAGCATTATGCAAGTTTCTTCTTTTAATTTACAAAAACTAGTTAATACTTATCTTCTCAGTTTACAAAAAGAAAATAAAAATATTAAGTGAAGTTAAGAAGAAGATGGTAGAAGAAGAGATGGTGGTGTTGTTTTATTTTAATTATAAAAGAAAATGAAACAAAAAGAGATAAAGAAAAGTGTTGATGCAAAAATCAAAAATAAAAAGAAATAAAAGAAGAATATTTACCTCTACTGTTGAACCATAATGAAATTTACCTTAGCATGGAGTAAAGCAAAGTAATAGAAAGAATAAATAAAAGCAAGGCTTCGGCGAGATCGAGCACAATAAAGAAAAGTGGGAAACCTCTATTGATTGTCACCTTAAATATAAGCTTCTTGAAAAAAGATTACAATAGTGTCACTCTACAATAACTCTTCCTCTCCTTTAATCATGTAACTCTCTCTAACCTAAGCTAAAAAGAAAAATAAAAGAAAAATAAAAATTACATTGAAGAAGAAAAGAAAAATCTAAACTAAAGCTCTCTCTGAGATGGTGCTCTTTTTGCCTTCGAGGTATGAGGGTATTTATAAGAGAAAACTAGAGGGATAAAACGGGCATGAAAATAGGAAGATCTGTATATTTCTGAATTTGAATTTCCCCTTATCTGCAAACTTGATTTGATTTATCCAGAAATTCAATTCTGATCTGCAGCTTGTTGGCGTATTGGTCACTGAATATGGCTTAACAAATGGCTGAATTAGAACATGTAATCAACATAGGAGTTGTAGTCCTTCAAGTCTTCTTTCTGAAGCATCATGAATCATCAAATTTGAGTTTCGATAGAGAAAGTTATGATTAAAATACTAAAGAGTGTCCAGTCTGAATCCGAATTAAATTCAGATTTTCTCTCCTTTATCTTCATCTTGTGGTACAAACAATCTGGTTAAATAGAAGTCCATCTCTATCTTTAATTAGGATAATGATTCATCTTCTTCTATCTTTCTCCTCCTATAGATTTGAGTAGCAATTAGTGTTGGCCCAAAGGCCTTCCACCCTAGTTTTGATGATGATTAACTCATGTAGTTATGTGTATTAATAATCTTTGTGATTTTAGTTTCAGATCATTAATCAAGTTATTAGTAGGTGATTAGCTTTAACAAGATGATTTGGAAGCTTTCACATGGTGATTTCAGGGCCCAAGCATCAAGATCACATATAGCTTCGCTCGTGGATCACGGAGTTTGGATCGGGTCTACTTGAAGATGGAGATCGTCAAGAAGTCATTGGTACCATAGTTTAGTTTTGTGTTTAGATCCAAATTGTAAAGATTAGAATAGTATGATATGCTCAAGTTCACAACACACACGTTTCATGTTTGAATATTGGTTTTCGGTTTTTCCGTTTTTGGTTTAACCGATCTTGGTTTTCATGAATAGATAGATTCAAAACAAATTTACATAGTTTAATGTATATATGATTTGTTCTATATACATTCATTCTTCAACTACTTAGACAAACTTACTTTGATATACCTATTCATGTATTTTAGGTTTTGTGTTTTAACAAAACTTATTTTTGAAATTAAAGACAAAAACTATGATATGTATATGTTTCATGTATATTGGATTTCTATCCATATATGCATCATGCTTCAATGTTGTTTAAATATCATGTTTTTATATTTGGATAAGTTTTGGACAAAGTTTATTTGAAAAATCCAAGTTTGGAAAAATACAGGTTTTGGTTTTCGGTAATTTTTCCTTAACACAAAAATAGTCCAAAATGCTTGATATTTGAGTTGAAATTTTTATTACATGTTTGTATATCAATGCAAAATGATAAAATATTTTTGTGGATTTTTAGATTTTTATGGGAATTTATTGAATATAAAACCATAGTTTTCTGTCTTGCTCAGTTCTGCCAGGCTAGATCGGTCGACCGTACGGGTCGACCGGATCAGAAGCCGGTCGACCGTGACGGTCGACAGACGTGCACGGATACGTGCACGCTGGCTGCCACATGGTCCAGTCGACCGCACGAGCAACCGACTGTATGCAGGCAACTCTCTGTTTGTTTCGGTCGACCGGGTGGTCGACCGGTAGCTGGCAATAGTCAAAATGTGACCGTTGGCCGGTCCACCGCACGGTCGACCGGTAGGGCATTTTTGACAGTTTCTGCTGCCAACGGCTATATTTTTCTTGGGGCTATAAATACTCCATTAATAGCCAGTTTTCCATAAGATTTTTTGTGCGAATTTTTCCTGACTTTCTTGTGTTTTCACAGCAATCAAAAGAAGTTTTTGGGTTTTTAATTGAACAATCTTTTTGGTGTTTTTGCTAGAGTTTGGAAGATCAAAGAAAAGGGTTTTGGGAAAAGATTTTGATTCAACTTCTATATCTTGGTTTCAGTTTTTTCCAAGGATTTTCTTTGTGATTTTGATTTCCATTCCTTTGGTTTTCTCCACACTTGAGCTACATCTACTATCTCATTCTATAGGATCTTTGTGTGGGAGAAAGAAATTGTTTGTGGTTGTTGTTTAGACCACCAAGTTAAAAACCCAATCTTTTCTTGGCTTTGTGCCTTTGGGTTGTATCCCTCAAGTTGTGAGGTGATCATTGTATTGGTTTGTGCTAATCCCTCAAGTTGTGAGGTGATTGTTATTGGCTTGGAGTTGTGCCTCAAGGAGGAGGTTGAGTTTGTAAGGAGAGAAGTTGGGTACTCCTTGTAATTGTTATTGCCCCAAATCCTCGGTGGAGGTTCCCTTTGTGGGAGTCCTTTGTGGACAAGCTAGTGACTTAAAATCCTTCTGGGTGAAGGCGGGGATGTAGAGCTGGGTGCTCGAACCTCGAAACATATCTTGTTGTTTGCGCTTGATCGCTTGGCTCTTACTCTCTCTCTCTCTCTCTACTTTGTGCCTTGCATCAATTCATATTGTTCATTCATAATTGCTTGGCTTGTTTAAGTGTGCATCTCTTGTTACTTGAAATTAGTTTTTTAAATTCCGCATTAAGTTTATTAGATTAGCATAATCACCTATTCACCCTCCCTCTAGGGATTTTCAATTGGTATCAGAGCCTTCGCTCCTGATATTTAGGTTTAACCACCTAGGAGTGAGATCTTGGTTGCTAATCTTCATTTGCATTTTCATTTGCACACATTTAGTTTGCACTCATGGATAGCCCTCCTATGTTTGACTTTTTTAGACTTGATGTTTGGAAGGCCAATATGAGTAGCCATTTGAAAAGACTAGGACATCTAGTTTATCAAGCCTCCACTATGGAATCCTTCCCTCATAGTAGCAAGCATAAAAAGGCCAATGCATTAGCATTTAAAATACTTAGAGCATCTATTAATGAAGATCTTTTATATGTGTTTGATCGTCATGACTCGCTTTTGCAGTTTGGAGTATATTGATGTCTCCCGAGCTACCCGTGATTATCAACAAGTTGAGAAGATTTAGGAGAGACAAGTCCGACGAGCATTGCCTCATGGTCCAAGGGAAAGACTCCCTTGAGGTACAATCGGATTCTCAACTAGATGATTGCTCTAGTTCCTATTGCGATGGTTGTTTAGAAGCTCAAACCTTAAATATGGAACTTGCCACAAAGCTTGAAAAATTTTTGGAAAAACATAATCTTTTGAAAAAGGATCATTTTGAATTAAAAGAAGAAATGAAGGATTTGTGCTCAACTTTTGAATCGGTTTTGCAAGAGAAGGAAGAGATTACTAGTGAACGTGACTCACTAAGATCTCAACTAGACCTCGCCCTAAAAGAGATTGATGTTTTGAAAAGCAAAAATGATTGTGATGATGTTGTGAAAAACAATGAGGTTTTATCTTCAAAATTGGATTTTGTTTTAAAAGATAACCTTGTTTTGAAAAATGAAATTGATTTCATTACAAAAGAATTAAATTTGGTTTTGAAGAAAAATGAATCTTTGAAAATTGATATTGATTCTCATGTGTGCCATACTAGTGTTGCTTCTTCTTCTAGCACACCTTTTGCATACTCCACTTTATCTTCAACTATTGAAAATGATATAAATGTTTTGAAGAAAAGTGTTGATTTTGGGCTCCACTTTGAGCCAATGTACTTTGAATCATACACGCTTGGAAACCTTGGTTCGTAAGAAACAAGTTCCATCTTTACATGTACACCCATCACGGCATACACATGCTCATCACGGACACAATCATAACATGTATGCTCATGTGTACACATGTACACATTGTGGTCGAAAAGGCCACCTTGCTAGATTTTGCTATGATCGTCTACATATTGAAAATTTAGCAAATAATCTTGTTTGGGTTAGAAAGATACTAACCCCTATGGACCCAAAAGAATATGGGTACCAAAGACCACCCCTAAAATTTTTGATGTAGGTGTGGGCTCTCGCATCACGTGAGAGTAGCGGTGCCTTGGAGTGGATGCGTTCCGTGCTTAAGAGAAAACAAATTTGGATGCATCACTTTCAAGGAGAGTTTGGTGGAGAAGGACCACCATTGGTTTGGAGAACTAGAGAGGTGCCTTCATCGGTTTTTGGTATCATTCTCTAACTCCCGTTTTTATTTGCATGCTTTTCATATTATTGTTTATAGCATGTTTTAATGTTTGTTGATTATTATGATTATGCCATGATCATTAGATTAGTGAGATACATGGTTAGTTACTTGAGACACCCATGTTTTATATGGATCTATATTTAGTGTTCTCACCTTGTTTAAACTAATATATATGCACTAGATCTAATGTACATGCATATACATAATGATCATATGAATGTTTATGATAATTTGTTTTGATGACTCATGTTTTGTTTAGTATGTTGAATGCCATGTTTATTAAACTTTTGACATGCATGTATAGCTCTTGAGATCACCCATGTTCATATGGACCCATATGTTGTGTTCTCACCATTTGTTTAGCTATTATGTATATCATGATTCTAATAGCATGTGGATTTACATAATGATCATGTTTATGATTTTTATGTTGATTTATATCCCGTTTTATGCTTAATGATTTAATTACTTGTTTAGATGTTAGTTTTCATTAAGACTAGAATTTATACTTGTACATGTAGTGGGACACAAATAAATCTTTATACATGTTTGTGCTTGGGTGCTTATGTACCCATTAAATGTGCTAGTATAGTCTAGTTTTGATGATTCATGCATTCTAACTTGTATTCCTCATCTTGAATATGTTTTTATGATCATGCGTTTTCACTTCATGTATATGTTTATTTTGCCAAACTCTAAGATATACATGTATACCCCTTGAGTCATTTGCTTTTCATGCAAATCTTTAATATGGACTCATTATGTTTAGGATATGTATGTATACTTTAGTTTGTACATGACATACATATACCTTGAAGTTTAAATCGTTTTGATGATTTTCATGTTTTTAGGTAATCTCAATTGGTAATGAAAATCTAGTTTTTCATGTTTTTATGTTTTTTTTGGAATTTCATATGAGCTCAATTGAATATTTTCATGTTGATATGTCACATTATACTTGTACACTCACTTTATTAGTTTACTCATGATTTGTTTTCGTGAGACTATGATATGGGCTTTATGGATTTGAGTGTTTAGTGATCATGTGAATTACATGTGGTTCATGAAAAACAATTTTGTTATTTTCTTACTTGAAGGATTTCGTACTAGTTTAAAAGATTTTTCATTTAACTAGTTACGGTATTCTTCATTTTGATAGAGTTTTTCAAACAAAGCTTATTTTCAAATCTATTTTTGAAAACCCCTACCTTCCATGGGAGGATGGATGGGAGATCATGTTCATGTATGCTTTAAAATGAAAATTATTTAAAACTTGAACCATGATTGGGAGGCTAGATAATATGAGATATACACTTGATCTTATTATTATTTCAATTGGTATCATTGAATTCTTTCAATGGTATCAATTTTGACCTTTCTTGTATACTCATATATTTTCGTATATGTATGCTTGCATTTCCAAGAATATCATTTCAATGGTATCTATTTTCCATACATATATATATATATATATATATATATATATATATATATATATTATATATATATATATATATATATATATATATATATATATATATATGTTTGTGTTTATGCTAAGCTTGAGTTTCAATTTTGTTTCAATTGATTACTTTTAAATTGGTATCAAGCCTACGCATTATTTTAGTTGGTATTTCATAAGGGGGAGAAAATTTGATTTTGTCTTTCAATTGGTATTTGTACTCTCATACTTTATGATTGAAAATTTAAATTTGGTATCATATGTTCAAAATGAAAAATATTTACAATTGGTATCAAAATTTTTGTTTAGACAATTCAAAATTTATTATGTTTAATTTCAATTGGTATCAAGATTTTCATGTGTTTTGCTTTAAATTGGTATCAATATTTTTTTGTTTGTTTCCTTTCAATTGGTGTCAAGATGCTATTCTTTGACATATTTTCAATTGGTACCTTAATTGATTGTCACCCCTAATTGGTTTTGTTTGTTTTAGACGAAAAGGAGAACATTGTCTTTATTAACCCGTTTGTTGATTCATTGTTTTCGAACAAAAAGGGGGAGAAAAATTTATTGATTTAGTTTTGCCTTTACCCCTTATTGATGAGTGTTTCTTTGTATTAAAAAGGGTGAGAAAATTTTGTTTTGTTTTGATTGTTTACCCCTTTGTTGATGATTGACAAAAAGGGGGAGAAAGATTTTGAGTTTTATATATGCATGTTTGTGTTTTGCATATATTAAGTTTAATTTAGTTTAATTTTAATTGGTATCTAGAGCATGTTTTGTTTTTTAACATTTCATTGGTATCTAGAACCTTTTATTGTTTATGCATATCCATGCATTCATGTTTAAGAACCTTTATTGCATATTATTTATGTTTATTTGTTTATGCCTGAGTTAAGGGGGAGCTTTTTGAAGCTTAACTTTAATCCATGCATATATAACTCCATGAGTTTTGTCATCATCAAAAAGGGGGAGATTGTTGGCCCAAAGGCCTTCCACCCTAGTTTTGATGATGATTAACTCATGTAGTTATGTGTACTAATAATCTTGTGATTTTAGTTTCAGATCATTAATCAAGTTATTAGTAGGTGATTAGCTTCAACAAGATGATTTGGAAGCTTTCACATGGTGATTCCAGGGCCCAAGCATCAAGATCACATATAGCTTCGCTCGTGGATCACGGAGTTTGGATCGGGTCTACTTGAAGATGGAGATCGTCAAGAAGACATTGGTACCATAGTTTAGTTTTGTGTTTAAATCCAAATTGTAAAGTTAGAATAGTATGATATGCTCAAGTTCACAACACACACACGTTTCATGTTTTGAATATTGGTTTTCAGTTTTTCCGCTTTTGGTTTAACCGGACTTGGTTTCATGAATAGATAGATTCAAAAAAGTTTACATGGTTTAATGTATATATGATTTGTTCTATATACATGCATGCTTCAACTACTTAGACAAACTTACTTTGATATAACTATTCATGTGTTTTAGGTTTTGTGTTTTAACAAAACTTATTTTTGAAATTAAAGACAAAAACTATGATATGTATATGTTTCATGTATATTGGATTTCTATCCATATATGCATCATGCTTCAATGTTGTTTAAATATCATGTTTTTATATTTGGATAAGTTTTGGACAAAGTTTATTTGAAAAATCCAAAGTTTGGAAAAATACAGGTTTTGGTTTTCGGTAATTTTTCCTTACACAAAAATAGTCCAAAATGCTTGATATTTGAGTTAAAATTTTTATTACATGTTTGTATATCAATGCAAAATGATAAAAATATTTTTTTGGATTTTTAGATGTTTTATGGGAATTTATTGAATTATAAAAACCATAGTTTTCTGTCTTGCTCAGTTCTGCCAGGCTAGATCGGTCAACCGTACGGGTCGACCGGATCAGAAGCCGGTCGACCGTGACGGTCGACCGACGTGCACGGATACGTGCACGCTGGCTGCCACATGGTCCGGTCGACCGCACGGGCAACCGACTGTATTCAGGCAACTCTCTGTTTGTTTCGGTCGACCGGGCGGTCGACCGGTAGCTGGCAACGGTCAAAATGTGACCGTTGGCCGGTCAACCGGTAGGGCATTTTTGGCAGTTTCTGCTGCCAACGGCTATATTTTTCTGGGGGCTATAAATACCCCATTATCCAGTTTTCCATAAGATTTTTTGTGCGAATTTTTTTGACTCTCTAGTGTTTTCACAGCAATCAAAAGAAGTTTTTGGGCTTTAAATTGAACAATCTTTTGGTGTTTTTGCTATAGTTTGGAAGATCAAAGAAAAGGGTTTTTGGGAAAAGATTTTGATTCAACTTCTATATCTTGGTTTCAGTTTTTCCCAAGGATTTCTTTGTGATTTTGATTTCCATTCCTTTGGTTTTCTCCACACTTGAGCTACATCTACTATCTCATTCTATAGGATCATTGTGGGAGAAAGAAATTGTTTGTGGTTGTTGTTTAGACCACCAAATTAAAAACCCAATCTTTTCTTGGCTTTGTGCCTTTGGGTTGTATCCCTCAAGTTGTGAGGTGATCCTTGTATTGGTTTGTGCTAATCCCTCAAGTTGTGAGGTGATTGTTGTTTGCTTGGAGTTGTGCCTCAAGGAGGAGGTTGAGTTTGTAAGGAGAGGAGTTGGGTACTCCTTGTAATTGTTATTGCCCCAAATCCTCGGTGGAGGTTCCCTTTGTGGGAGTCCTTTGTGGACAAGCTAGTGGACCTAAAATCCTTCTGGGTGAAGGCGGGGATGTAGAGCTGGGTGCTCGAACCTCGAAACATATCTTGTTGTTTGCGCTTGATCCCTTGGCTCTTACTCTCTCTCTATACTTTGTGCCTTGCATCAATTCATATTGTTCATTCATAATTGCTTGGCTTGTTTAAGTGTGCATCTCTTGTTAATTGCAATTAGTTTTTTAAATTCCGCATTAAGTTCATTAGATTAGCATAATCACCTATTCACCCCCCTCTAGGTGATTTTCAATTAGTAGTCCTACTTTATCCTTCCTCCTTCTCCCCTAGATTTTAAATTAATAATTTAAAATCCAAGTTTAGATTAGGATAAATAAGATAGAAGCTTCTAAATTACTAAAATAAATCATGCATGTGGGCTTCTGGGCTTCAATTGGGCTTCATTTATTTATTTTTAATTACTCAAGGCCTGCACAATACTAAACAATAAAATGTTACATAGCAGTGCTTTAAAAAGAATAAGTAGGAAAATATGAAGATAAATATGCCCTTTTGACTGTTTATCACACCCCTACACTTATCTTTTTGCTCGTCCTCGAGTAAAAATTAAAAAGAAAAAGGAAAAGAAAATAAAAACTAACCTATTCTAACTCACTTTCGTAGGAATCACGGTTGCACTTAGCACGTGCAACAAGCCGTTAAACCTCTAGGTTCCCCCTAGAGGACGAGTGTTGTCTCGTGAGGGTTTTCAGTGGATTGCACCCACAAAATTCATCAAGAAAAAGAAATGAATTGTCAGTATATTTTTGAAAACGCATTTTGAAGGAAAAAAATATTTGATGTATTAATGTAAAATTTCAAATAATCTATAAGTCATAGGATTATCAAAACTTAGTCATTCTTAAACTTAGTCTTTATTAAAAACTTGTTTTCAATTAAGGTAAGAATTAAAATTGTATGTCTCATCTAGTCTATTATTTTACCCTAAGTCATATGCACCTTGTGATCGTGAAAATTTGACTCAGGATTCTTCAACTCTAACTCTTATGCCTTATTATTTTTTCTTTTTTTTTATGGAGGTAATATCTCTTACCTCTATTAGGCTTTCTAATTCGCCCATGTAACGAGACTTAGTCGGTGACTCCCAAAGCAAACGATTTTAGGGCACCGGGTGAGAAAACACCCCAAGGACTTAGGACTCGAGCAAATAAGGCCACAAAACTAAGAATTTTTATTTATATGAACTACTTTTAAGCGTGAATACTTATGCTTTATGAGGCACAAATACCTATCTTTAGAGGAATTTTTTTTAGATATATGTATCTATATATTTATATAAGGCATAAGAATCTTTGTTTTAGAACCCTAAGTGTGTGACTGTATAAAATATACATATTTCATCAAGGTAAAAATTAAGACTAAATTACTTTTCCAATTTTTCTTCCTAACCTCAAAATCAACAAATAATTTTATTTTGACCAAGTATAAGAAATCTTAATTATGATCCTCGTATTCTTTAAAATTAACTTAATTTTTTACAAAAATAAGTCAAAGTATTATTTTTCTTTTCAAAAAGTTTTAAAGAAAGATTTTTTTTTTTAATTAGCGAAGTTAGCATGTTAGTAAACCCTCCCCCACACCTAACTCATGCATTGTCCTCAATGTATGAATGAAATGTAATAATGCATGAAAAGGAGAAAGGGAAGGAAAATTATCACCTCAAGGTGGTGGTTCCGGTGGTGGTCTCATTGGGCCAAGCATTTCTATCAATCTAGATACTGTAGATTTTCATGGAACCCACTTTTCAGGACCTCTATCTTATTAGCATTTTTATACTCCCCAATATGAATAGGATTATGCAAGATCCTAACATGAGATTATTCCCGATTATATGACCAACCTTGGGATATTATCACGAAGTCATATTATCTAAACCTTGATCCAACAATAGAATGTGATTTTATGGAATGGATGATTTGGGCTCAATAATGAAGGGAATGGGAACCGATACGGACTCGAAAATAAAACTCAAATTAAGTTTAGATTCGAGAGTAGGAGTTGGTTCATGAGTTTGGTCCAAATCATAAAATTGAAGTTCACATTCATTTCCCAATAATGGAATGTGACTATCTAAAATAAGTGGTTCATGTTCAATAGGATAGGAATCAGTGTTGGCTTCGGAATTAGGTCCGAATCGGGTAAGGATACCGGAAGTCAGCATAAATTCAAAAAGTGAAATTGAATCACAACATTGAAAATTGGTGTCACATTCATCTTCAAGTTCAATCTCATTGAAATGAAAACTTGCCAATTTGTCAATGGATTGATATTGGTCAAGTTCAAAATTATGTGGTGAAATCGAATCTTGGTTAAAATACCAAGATACCATAATTCTTCGTCAATATGGCTAGGAGAATCTAGAATGGTCGAAAATATGTTTGATAGAGTTTCCTCATTCCTATCATTAATTATTTTGACCAAATGACTCACTTTTACTTCTAGCCTATTGATAGATTGGAGAAGATCCATTTGGGATTGAATAATATCATTTTGGGACTGAATCATGAATTCAGTAGTCTTTTCTAAGTCAACCGGTTCTTTTTGTTATGGTAGGACTTAGAAATTAGAGTAAGGATCTTGGATTTGGGAATTTTTTAGGAGAATTGAGTCCGCTATGATTTGTACTTGTCGTGTGGACTCAAGGAAGGCTTCAAAAGTCTTTTCTAAAGAAGATTTCTCTTCTATAGGTTGGTCTTGATATGGATTATATGAAGCTGTTTGTTGGTGAGGTTGTTGATGGTAAGACTCGGAGGAGTTGTATCCCCACTGACTCGGTGAAGAGTGGTGATGATTGTCCCATTCTTGTTCATAATACTGGGATTGGGGCATATATTGATTCGGATAAAACTAATCTGGCATACTTGGTTGGCTAGAGTTATGTAATGCTGGGTTGGAAATATCTGAATTGAAAGAGGTTGGGGTGAAATATGGATTTGAGTTATAATCAGAATAATTATAATTATAATCCATTTTCACAAGAACAAATAAAAACAAACAAATAAACAAACAAGAAAAAAATCTAGTCTATGTTAGGTAGAGCCTAGACCTAGACGACTCCTAACTGTTGATTATCCACAGCATGTATATTGCAGAACCTGACCACAAGTTAATCGGCCAGGTAGGGGTAAGATTGGTGGGAGGTATCCGTGCTAAGCAACGGGCCTAATTATGCCAAACCACCAGCCTTCGGGGTTTTGCCCCTCAATCCCCAACCTTAGACACCAATTTGGCAAGAGTCAAATTCTAACAACTTCCCCTTAGGTCAATCCCTATTTGAGTCTGAGATGTCCATAGGGCCAACGTCTGCTCAATTTTATGTTAGTATGGGTTAGTGAGTGAGGAGATGATTTTTGAGCTAAGGAAGGGTAATGACTTCCCCACCTTATCTTGTTTAAGGATATGACCTTAGATCATTTTCGTGCTCGTGTGCAAGTATTTAGCAAAAAAAACAACCAAGCAATATAATATACAAGTGTGTTTCTAAGCTATATGCAATGCAGACGTACCTTTTTCTCCAACACTCTTCAACAGTAATATAAAGAAACGAAATAGACAGATGCCCTAAGATGTAAGAGTTTAAGTTTTTTAGCATTTACAAAGCAACAAGTTACTATTGATTTGATTAGAAACATGTACAAAGTAAGTTAAACAGATAAACTAATAACTGCAGAAAGCTAAATCTCTGAAAATCAAGCAATTTGTAAGATACAGAAACTTTGTGGGCTCTGATGCTCTACCTTCTTGGGCAGAGGCACAGAGTAGCAATATGTCCACTGTAGCTCCTAGTTTTCTGTAATTAGCCTCTGTACATCAAAACAAAGAAGAAAAGGAGATTAATTTGTTAAAGTAAATCAAAAAGAAAAGAAATCTCTCCCCGGCAACGGCGCAAAAATTTTGATCAAGCCAAACCTGCACAGAAAATTAAAGAATTTTTGGAACAGTGCTAGGTCCTCAATTCTACCGTGTAGCCTAGGGCTAACGGGTCGTGATCCACAGGGAGAGACAGCGATGGAAGCGTTATGTAAGTTTCTTCTTTTAATTTACAAAAACTAGTTAATACTTATCTTCTCAGTTTACAAAAAAAAATAAAAATATTAAGTGAAGTTAAGAAGATGGTAGAAGAAGAGATGGTGGTGTTGTTTTATTTTAATTATAAAAGAAAAAGAAACAAAAAGAGATAAAGAAAAGTGTTGATGCAAAAATCAAAAATAAAAAGAAATAAAAGAAGAATATTTACGTCTACTATAGAATCATAATAAAATTTACCTTATCATGGAGTAAAGCAAATTAATAAAAAGAATAAAGAAAAGTAAGGCTTCGGCGAGATCGAGCACAATAAAGAAAACTGGGAAACCTCCATTGATTGTCACCTTCAATATAAGTTTCTTGAAGAAAAGATTATAACAGTGTCACTCTACAATAACTCTTCCTCCCTTTTAATCATGTAACTCTCTCTAACCAAAGCTAAAAAGAAAAATAAAAGAAAAATAAAAATTACATTGAATAAGAAAAGAAAAATCTAAACTAAAGCTCTCTCTCTCTGAGATGGTGGTCTTTTTGCCTTCGAGGTATGAGGGTATTTATAGGAGAAAACTAGAGGGATAGAACGCATATGAAGATAGGAAGATCTGTATATTTCTGAATTTGATTTCTCCCCTTATCTCCAAACTTGATTTGATTTATCCAGAAATTCAATTCTGATCTGCAGCTTGTTGGCGTATTGGTCACTGAATATAGCTTAACAGATGGCTAAATTAGAACGTATGATCAACATAGGAGTTGTAGTCCTTTAAGTCTTCTTTTTGGAACATCTTGAATCATCAAATTTGAGTTTTGATAGAGAAAGTTATGATTGAAATACCAAATAGTGTCCAGTCTGAATTCAAATTAAATTCAGATTTTCTCTCCATTATCTTCATCTTGTGGTGCAAACAATCTGGTTCAAATAGAGTCCATCTCTATCTTTAATTAGGATGATGATTCATCTTTTTTATCTTTCTCCTCCTCTAGATTTGAGTAGCAATTTGGAGTCCTACTTTATCCTTCCTCCTCCTCCCTTAGATTTCAAATTAATAATTTAAAAGTCAAGTTTAGATTAGGTTAGATAAGATAGAAGCTTCTAAATTACTAAAATAAATCATGCATATGGGCTTGTCAGCTTCAATTGGGCTTCATTTATTTATTTTTTAATTACTCAAGGCCTGCACAATACTAAACAATAAAACGTTACATAGCAGTGCTTTAAAAAAAATAAGTAGGAAAATATGATGATAAATATGATGATAAATATGCACTTTTGACTACCTATCACATGAAATAAAAAAAATTTTGCAACTTAGCTTGTTAATGGTTATATGTTAGAATGTTAGAATGTTAAAATCCATCATCATGAGCCATCAATAGCTCTTGCAAGAGTAAGGCCTTGTAGATGCTATTAGATTCATTTGGATTATCAAGTAAGTGGTTAGCTAGTTAATGGTTAGTCGTTAGATCACCATGAAAAGAAACTAGCTAAGCATCATGTAGAAATGGAGAAGATTACAATAGAGAAGAAAGGAGATACATTTACATAGATTGTCACTCTTTTGTACAAGGTCCATCTTTCTCTCCTTTGAATCTATCTCAGCCCTAATACATGAGCTAAAAATAAAGAAAAATACAAAAGAAAAGAAGAAGAAAACCTAAAACTAATCCCAAGAAGAGAAACCCTAATTCTTGCTGTTCAATCCCGTCTCTGGTCTAAAACATGCATATTTATAGGCAGAAGAAGGATCTGAAAGGCGAGATGAGGTCACGTATCGAAAATCAATGCGTGGGCCCACCAAAATGCCGCATTTTTCCTGCATTGTTGCAGCAATACCAGGCACTTAGGTCCCTGGTTTTGTTCCACTGCCTCGTCTGATGTCGAGAAGCTTCTGTATGACCTTAGATTTTGGTATTTGAATCCAATGTATCTTCTAGAAGCTCTCTACCTTGACCTCCAAGTAATGAGATTTAATTACCCGAAATTGGGTTTAATTAGGTTCTTATTCTGACTTTACCCTTGAAGTCTTGATTATTTGCAAAATGAACCAAAACATGGGTGAGAAGCATTATTTTTATCATCCATCGGTAGGGAAATGCGATATAAAAATACAGTTTTGTAGACTAATCACACTCTCACACTTATCTATTCCTCGTCCCGAACAAAACAAGAAAAGAAAAAATTAAACTAAGAAAGTTATTACGCCACTTTTGCAGGTGATGCATTGCATTGAGCGTGTGTAATAAGCCTTAAACCTCTAGGTTTTCCCTAGAGGAGGACTGTTGTCTCCTGAGGGTTTTCAGCGGATTGCACCCACAAAATCCATAAAGAAGGAAAACAAAAGTTAGTATTTTGAAAATGCACTTTGAAAAGATAGACAAGTTTTTGCAATATTTTTGCAAAATTTAAGGGATCTAAGACCATAAGTCTTCCAAAAATTATTCTTCCTTAAACTTGGTCTATATGTAAAATCTTGTAATCAATTAAGGTAAAAATTCAAAATTGGATAGAATAATTTAATCCTTCATAAAACCTAGATAATATGCACTTTGTGATAGTAAAGATTTTTGAAATTTCAGCTCTAACTATCAAGCCATTTATTTATATACATATATATATTTCTTTTTTTTGTTTCCTTTGTTTTCTTAGGCTTTCTAGTTTACACGGGTAGTGAGCCTTTAACCAATGACTCCCAGACCAGACGATCTTAGGGCACCAATGAGAAAATATCCCTCAGGTTTAAGGACTCGAGTAAACAAGGCCACAAAACTAAGAGGGATTATTTGTTTCTTATAACCATTATTAGGCATGAATAATCATGCTTCTTGAGGCATAATTATCCAGCTTAATAAGTGATTTTTTTCTTCATGTATACCATATATTTTATTTATTTATTTTTATCTTATGACATTTTAGGTCTTTATTTCTATACCAAAAATGTGTAAGTGTGAGGTGTATACTGTCTAAGGTAAAAAATTCAAGATAAAATTATCTCTCCAATCTCTCTTACTTAACCTATAATTTTTAAAAAAGATCTATTATTTCAACTAGGTTTTAAGATATCATAATTAAGGCTTCCTTAATTTCTAAGATCATCCTAATTTTCTTAAAAATAGATCAAACTTTGTCTCTTGTTTCAAAAAATTTTTAAGAAAAGAAAAATTCTTATACAAAAAGAAAAAAAATCTAAGAATATCCTAAAATAAGTGAAAAAGAAAGAAAATTTAAAGAAGTGAAAAAGAAAGAAATTCTAAGGACTCTACGTTAGTAGACCCTTCCCCACACTTATCTTATGCATTGTCCTCAATGCATCGTGAATGTATGTATGCATGAAATAAATAGAGAAGGAAGAAAAAATTACCTCAAGGTGATGGTTCCGATAGAGGCCTGATTGGTCCATAAAATACGGCTTAATCTAAATTGCGTGGAGTTTGTAGAAACCTAGCAGTGACCTCTCCAATATAACGCATTATTATGATATGTATATGTTGGTTATAATACAATATTTTCTTTTCTTTTTTTAAACATGCAACAACTTTATTTATAAATCTGTAACCAATTTGATAACTGTCCTTAAATTGTAAGTAATATAAAAGAATTAAAAGGAATAAAATTGCTAGCCTGGGATGACAGTCGTGTAGAAGCGCACTACCCTAGAAGATAGATGGTCGGTCCCTCGTCTGGACCTTAGAATGACCTCCTCTCTTAGCGGTAAAAGTTCCCCGGCAAATCACCAGCACCGAGCCCCAGACGAAGAGCTAGGCCTCTGCTCAGATGGAAATGCGTTGCCCGTATGTAATATAATTCCTCGGAGAAATCACCAAAAAATCGAACCAGAATTTCGTAAGAAAGAATTTTGGAGGAGGGAGAAGGAGATTGTAGGATTTTACAGTGAATAGACTGAACTGTGAGAAGCTATTTATAGATTCTCGGAGTTCATCTGTTGTAACAGTCTCGCTCTAAATCTGCACACGATCGTGCAGTTCGCAAGTAGATCCGGAGACCGAGTCAAAACCGAACAGAAAATCCCGAAAAAATCAAAACAAAATTTTAAATAAAATTAAAAAAGAAAATTCGATAAAAAGGTTTTAGGTTCAAAAGCCCCCTGAATCGAATTGCATTCGTGTCCGCAGGTCGTGGGCGCGCGCCACCCGCACCCGGCCTGGCCCTTTTCAATTCGGCGTGTGTGCCCGTGTGAGGGGATGTGGCCCATGGCCCAACACTCATAACAATAGGCGTGGTAGGAGTTGGTATATATACTACCAAACCTCTCATCTCCTATCCAATGTGGGACTAAAATCAAAGTCAAATAAGAGGGAAACTCAAGCTTTCCCTCTAACTCAAAACACATCCAACAGTCCCCCCCAAAACTTGAGTTTCAGAGAGGATAAAACGAATCAATAATAAATAACAATAAAATCATCAGATCATAAAACACGAATAAAATCGGGCAACATCATACTATGGATTCGGGGTCGATAGCTTGCGGCCTTAAATCTACCCTTAGTGAAATTTATTGCCATCTGAGAGACATAATGGACTACGCCTTGAATTAGGCCTTTTTAACTAGATATTGATGAAAGACACACACAGTAAGTTTTCATCTATTGAGCGAGCGGGTTGAGCGTTAAAGGCCATGCTCACAATTGAAAGTACACCTAGAGGGGGGTGAATAGGAGTAGGGCTAATCTAATGACAAATGATGTGAAATAAAAAAACTTAGACCAGCACATTTAGTGTAACCAAAGAGTATAGCCGAATTCTCGGTGAAGGGCTCTGGACTAACTCCTCTTGATTCCTCTGAATAAGAGTTGAGGTGCTATATGAAGCTCTCTTGGTTTAACACAAATATGGGTACACGCAAACAAATCCCAAGCATATAAATATGATATGACAATATGAATCAATGCAAGGCACAATATAAAAGAGAGAGAGTTAGAGAAAGGGATCAAACACAAACACCAAGATATGTTTTGAGGTTCGAGCACACAGCTCTACGTCCCCGCCTTCACACAGAAGGATTTTCACTAACTCGTTCACACAGGACTTCCCACACAGGGAACCTCCACTGAGGATTTGGGCAAATACAATTTGGGAGTACACAACTCCTCTCTCAAATACAACCTCTCACTAGAGGCAAGGTACAACTCAAAAATACCTCTACACTTAGAGGGTTAGGCACTTAGCCAAACAATGATCAACCTCACAAATGAGGGATAGGCACAAAGTCACATAACCACAATCACCTCACACTTGAGGGATTCCAATACAACCTCCACAATCACCTCTCACTAGAGGGATGTCAATACAATCACCTCTCACTAGAGGGATATCACAAATCAAGGAGGGTTTATAACTTGGTGGTCTCTCTCAACCACAAACCAATTTTCCTACAAAATAAATCCTAATAGATAGGATAGATAGATAGCTCAAGTGAGAAAATAAAGAGTTTGGAAATCAAAAACACAAAGAAAATACTTGGGAAAACTTCTAGGATATAATGGAAATGAAGAACAAAAATAAATCCCAAAGAATTCTCTTTTTCTTTAATTTTTTCAACTCTTTAAAACAAATGAAGATAGATCTTTTGAACCCAAAAACTCTTTTAAAACTTGCTGTTAAAACATTTAAGAGGATGAAAATTTTAGCTCTTAAAATTCTTGTTAAAAACCAACTCAAATGGGGGTATATATAGCCCCATATGAATCTGCCCGTTGGCAGCTGGAAAGGGCTGAAATGCCCTTCCGATTGCGGTCGACCGGCCCAACGATTAGATTTCTGACCGTTGTACCTTCGATCGACCGGCCCGGTCGACCGAGACTGGATACAGAGAGCAGACCTCTCTGCCGGTCGACCGACCCGGTCGACCGGGGCCATTTTCAAAGAGCAGAGCTCTCTGGACGGTCGACCGACCCGGTCGACTAGCCCACTAGCTCAAGCTGGCGTGCACGCTTGTGCATGTCGGTCGACCGGTCCGGTCGACTACTGCTACGGCAGACAGCCAGTCTAGCCATTATAGGACTTAAAAACTTGGGTTATTATTTTTAATTAAATCCCATAAAATCACATAAATTCCACAAAAATCAGTTCTTGTTATATCTTTGAAATACAAATATGTGTGACAAAAATTTAACACATATATTAAACAATTTGAACCATTTTTGTGAGATTGAAAATCTGCCTTAAACCAAAAACCGTATTTTCTGAAACTTAGATTTTTGAAATGGAAATCCGATTTTTCCAAAACACATGTAAATACAAAAACATGATATTGAAATAACTTTTAAGCATGTTTGTATATGGATAGAATCCAATATACAAGAAAGATATTATATTTATGTTTTTGACTTGAAAACCAAGATCGGTTAAACCGAAAAACTAAAAACCAATAAACATGAAACTTGTGTGTATTGTGAACTTAAGCATATCACACTATCTAATCTTTACAATGAGATCTAAACAAACAAACCAATGTCTTCTTGTTGAACGTCATCTCCAAGTCGACTCGATCCAAACGTGATCCACCGAGCTTGACTCCAATCGAGTGCTAGATGTGACCTTGATGCTCGAGCTCTTGAATCACCATGTAAAAATTCCAAAATACTTTTGTTGAAGCTAATCACCTACTAATATCTTGATCAAATATCTGAAATTAAATATCACAAGATTATTAGTAAACTATAACTACATGAGTTAATCATCATCAAAACTAAAGTGAAGGGCCTCTGGGCCAACAATCTCCCCCTTTTTGATGATGATAAAACTCATGGAGTTATATATGCATGGATTAAAGTTAAGCTTCATAGAAGCTTCCCCTTAACTCATGCATAGCAATAAACAATAAGGATATGCAATGAATGCTCAATATAGATATGTATAAACATACATAAAACAAACATGATCTTTTATGCTAATGAAATAAACATGCTTTTGATATCAATAAAGACTCTATTTTAAAATAAACATGTTCTTAAAAACAATGTTGCTCTTGATACCAATAAAAACTTCTAAAAAATAATGTTGCTCTTGATACCAATAAAAACTCTTGATACCAATAAAATAATAAAAGATGCTCTTGATACCAATACCAACAAAAGATGTTTTTGATACCAATGGTAAAGGATAACTAATTTTAAACAAACATGCATATAAACTCCAAAATATCTCTCCCCTTTTTTGTCAATTCATCAACAAAGGGGTTCAAATAATAAAAGGTATAAACAATATTTTTCTCCCTTTTTGCATAAATCACAACAATAAAGGTATATATGCTATATACATTCATGAAGAGGAGAGACGTGAAGTTAACTCCCCCTACATAGATGCATTTATATGAAAATAAATGACTAAACTCTAACCACATAAAGCATAATATGCAATGTACAAAAGAAGATGTGAAGCTCCTACTACACACGTGTACTACATACCAAAGAAAGGTCAATAACTTCAATATGACATACACTCAACACGAATCTATATATAGAGAGAAGATGTTAAGCTTCCCTTGCATATAACCAATACAAATTAAAATGATACAAATTGAAAGATATATCAATTAAGTATGAATGTATACATCGAAACATCATGATACCAATTTATGATACCAATAGAAAATAAACAAAACAACAAAAATTTTGATATCAATTAAAAGATATAAACATATAGGTAATCTTGATACCAATTGGAAAAAAAATTAGTACCAATTGAAAATATTTTACACTTTTGATACCAATTGAAAAACATAAACCAATCTTTTTGGTTAAACACTAAAATATTTTGCAATAAAGATACCAAATAGAGAATAATATCAATTTAATATTCTTGATACCAATATTGAAAATGAAACATATACCAATTGAAAATAATTTTCGTTAGGAGCATATGATATCAAATTAAAAAAAATCAATATCATTTTTCAATCATTTTTCAACATAAAGAGTGGGAGTAAGTTATCAATGGTAAACAAAATCGATTGAAAGGTAAAACATGAATTTTCTCCCCCTTTATGAAATATTAATGAAAACGATGCATAAGCTTGTATAAGATACCAATTTAAAAATAATTGTCATTAAGGACTAAATCAAGCCTAGCAAGGCAAAATTTGTGCTAAAAATATAGAGATATAGTAAGCACAATCAAAACGCATATATATGTATGAAAATATAAATACCAATCGAAATTGATACTATTTGAAGTTGAAGCATACATATATAAAAACAAATATGAGTATACAAAATAGATATCAATTGTGATACCAATTGAAAACACAATAAGGATCAAGTGTATAACTCATACTCCCTACCACCCATTTCATGCACAAGTTTAAATAGATTTTTCACTAATGCATACAAGGCATGGTCGCCCAACCAACCACCCTTTATGGGTAGAGGTTTTCAAAAATAAATTTGAAAATAAGTTTAGCATATTTGAAAACTCTACCAAAATGAAGAACACGAACTAGTTATATAGAAAAACTTGAAAACTAGTACGAAATCCTTCAAGTAAGGAATAAAACAAGAATATATTCCATGAAAAATATGAAAATCACTCAACCAATGACACTCAAAGTCTATAAAGCACATATCATACTCATGAGAAAACATTAAGTAAAGTGAGTGTATAATAGTTATGTGAAAAACATAATCATGAAAATAGACAATAAGCTCAATGTGAAATTCCTTTATAAACGAAAACACGAAAATCATTAAAATTTAATTTTCAGTAATACAACTTCAAGGCATATGTATGTTTTGTACAAACTAGAGTATACATACATATCCAAATATGAACAAGTCCACAAAAATATATGCATGAAGGCAAGCGGCTCAAGGATGTATATGTATAACTATTAGTTTAGACAAGATAGACATATACATGAAGCTAATCACAAACATGAAAAACATGTACAAAAATAGAGAATACAAGTCAAAATGCATGAATCATCAAAACTAGGTTATACTAGTACATCTAATAAGTACAAATGAGCAATCAAGCACAAACATCTAATAATCTATTTGTGGCTCACTAGTTGTACAAGTATATACTCAAGTTTTAATGAAAACTAACATCTAAACATGTAATCAAATCATGAAGCATAGAAACAAAACATAAACTTATATGATCATTAAGTAAATACTCATGTATTAGACTATGATATACACAATAGATAAACTAAAATGAATACACAAAAATAATGGTCCATATAAAACATGGGTGTATCTCAAATACTAATCATGTATATCATCTAATTATCATGGCATTTAACATAATAAACATGAAACATGCTAAAAATCAATGACATGAAGGCATGTAAACATAAATGAGGAGTAAGAGATCGTTACCAAAATCAAGATGGTACATATCTATGTCTCCAAATCATAATGGTCCTCCCACCAAACTCCCCTTGAAAGTGATGCATCCAAATTAGTCACCATTAAGCTCAGAACGCATCCACCTCAAGGCACCATCACTCTCACGTCATGTGAGAGCCCACACCTACATCAAATAGAATAGGAGTGGTCTTTGGTACCCAAACTCTATTGGGTCCATGAGGGTTAGCTCCTTTCCTAACCCAAACAAACTTATTTGCTAAATCTACATCTGTAGTCTATCATAACAAAACTTAGCAAGGTGGCCCTTACGTCCACAATGTGTACAAGTGTACACATGAGCATAAAAAGTGTTATGAGTGTGAACGTGGGAAGCATGTGTATGCCGTGTATGGTGTGCATGCATAGATGGAACTTGTTTCTTTCGAAACATAGATTCCAAACGTGTATATTTCATGGCACATTGGCTCAAAGTGGAGCCCAAACAATCAACACTCTTCTTAAGCATATAAATATCATTTTCAATTATGGAAGAGGTGGTGCATGCTATGGGTATGCTAGATGATGAAGCTACACTAGCATGGCAAACTTGTGAATCTATATCATATTTGAAAGAAATATTTTTCTTAGAAACCAAATCCAAATCCTTTAAAATTAAAGCAATTTTCATTTTTAAAGATTCATTTTCTTTTACAATAAAATCAAGTTTTGAAAACAAGATCTCATTTTTCTTCAAAACATCATTGCAATCATTTTTATTTTTAAAATCTTGTTTTCATTTAGGGCAAGATCAAGTTGGGATTTAAGTGAGTCATGTTCACTTGAAATCTCATCCCTCTCTTGCAAAACAATCTCAAGTTTAGAAGACAAATTTTTATTTTCTTCTTTTAATGCAAAACTTTTCTTTTTCAAAATATTATATTTTTTTAACAATTTTTCATAAACAATAGAAAGTTCTTCATTTAATGCATCAGCATCAATAATATCATCTCCTGAAGAACTAGCACAATCAACTAGTTGAGATTCCGAATATACCTCAAGGGAGTCATTCCCTTGGTCCATGTAGCATCGTTGTTCGGATTCTTCTCGACTAGATTCCTTCTCCATAATGCTTGGCGTTTGAAGCTCGGAGGAGGTCAAAGTGTTCCACACTGCAAAAGCGGAATCACAATGAGAAATCATACACAGATATTCTTTGTTTAATGTGCTTCTAAGTGCCGTTAAGGCTTGTGCATTAGCCTCTATATGCTTGCTAATTACCAAGATAGGATTTTTTGGTAGCTGCAAGGAAAACATGTAAGCCTAGGGTTTTTAGATACATACTCATCCTAAATTTCCACATGTCAATGTTGGAAACATCAAAAATAGGAGGGGTTAAGCAATCCATGAGTGTATGAATAAACAAATAAGTGTGCAAATATAAATACTAGATTAGCAACCAATATCACACTCCTAGGTGGTTAAACCTAATATCAGGAGCGTAGGCTCTGATACCAATTGAAATACACCAAGAGGGGGGTGAATAGGTGTAGGGCTAATTTAATAACAAATGATGCGGAATAAAAAAACTTAAACCAATACACTTAGTGTAACCAAAGAGTGTAGCCGAATTCCCGGTGAAGGGCTCTAGACTAACTCCTCTTGATTCCTCTGAATAAGAGTTGAGGTGCTATATGAAGCTCTCTTGGTTTAACACAAGTATGGGCACACACAAACAAATCCCAAGCATATAAATATGATATGACAATATGAATCAATGCAAGGCACAATATAAAAGAGAGAGTTAGAGAAAGTAGATCAAACGCAAACACCAAGATATGTTTTGAGGTTTGAGCACACAGCTCTACGTCCCCACCTTCACACAGAAGGATTTTCCCTAACTCGTCCACTCAGGACTTCCCACACAGGGAACCTCCACTGAGGATTTGAGCAAATAAAATTTGGGAGTACACAACTCTTCTCTCAAATGCAACCTCTCACTAAAGGCAAGGCACAACTCAAAAACACCTCTACACTTAGAGGGTTAGGCACTTAGCCAAACAATGATCAACCTCACAAATGAGGGATAGGCACAAAGCCACACAACCACAATCACCTCACACTTGAGGGATTCCAATACAACCTCCACAATCACCTCTCACTAGAGGGATGTCAACACAATCACCTCTCACTAGAGAGATATCACAAATCAAGGAGGGTTTACAACTTGGTGGTCTCTATCAACCATAAACCAATTTTCCCACAATATAAATCCTAATAGAGAGGATAGATAGATAGCTCAAGTGAGAAAATAAATTGTTTGAAAATAAAAAACACAAATAAAATACTTGGGAAAACTTTTAGGATATAATGAAAATGAAGAACAAAAATAAATCCCAAATACTTCTCTTTTTCTTTGATTTTTCCAACTCTTTAAAACAAATGAAAACAGATCTTTTGAACCCAAAAACTCTTTTAAAACTTGCTTTTAAAACACTTAAGAGGATGAAAATTTTAGCTCTTAAAATTCTTGTTAAAAACCAACTCAGATGGGGGTATATATAGCCTCATATGAAATCTTCCCGTTGGCAACTGGAAAGGGCTGAAATGCCCTTCCGGTCGACCGCCCAGTCGACCGGCCCAACGGTCAGATTTCTTACTGTTGTACCTCCGGTCGACCGAGACTGGATACAGAGAGCAGAGCTCTCTGCCGGTCGACCGGCCCGGTCGACCGGGGCCATTTCCAGAGAGCAGAGCTCTCTGGACGGTCGACCGACCCGGTCGACCGGCCCACCAGCTCAAGCTGGCATGCACGCTTGTGCACATCGGTCGACCAGTCTGGTCGACCGACTATTGCTACGGTCGACCATTCCGGTCGACCGGCAGACAGCGAGTCTAGCCATTATAGGACTTAAAAACTTGAGTTTTTATTTTTAATTAAATCCCATAAAATCACATAAATTTCACAAAAATCAGTTCTTGTTATATCTTTGAAATACAAATATGTGTGACAAAAATTCAACACATATATTAAACAATTTGAACCATTTTTATGAGATTGAAAATTTGCCCTAAACCAAAAACCGTTTTTTTCCGAAACTTGAATTTTTGAAATGGAAATCCGATTTTTCCAAAACACATGTAAATACAAAACATGATATTGAAACAACTTTTAAGCATGTTTGTATATAGATAGAATCTAATATACAAGAAAGATATTATATCTATGATTTTGACTTGAAAACCAAGATCGGTTAAACCGAAAAACCAAAAACCAATAAACATGAAACTTATGTGTGTATTGTGAACTTGAGCATATCATATTATCTAATCTTTACAATGAGATCTAAACAAATAAACTGATGTCTTCTTGTTGAACGCCGTCTCCAAGTCGACTCGATCCAAACGTGATCCACCGAGCTTGACTCCAACCGAGTGCTAGATGTGAACTTGACGCTCGAGCTCTTGAATCACCATGTGAAAACTCCAAAACACCTTTGTTGAAGCTAATCACCTACTAATATCTTGATCAAATATCTGAAACTAAATATCACAAGATTATTAGTAAACTATAACTACATGAGATAATCATCATCAAAACTAGAGTGAAGGGCCTCTAGGCCAACAATAATAACTGACTCATGAGAGTTTCTAGGGTCAGCCCTGCCCCCCAACCGCGGCCATCACGGTTCCTCTCATGTAGGTTAGTCCTCCAAGGGTACTACAGCTGGATAGTATACCCTCCACACTACATGTGTTGGACTTATTAAGAGTTAAACTCATCCTTACCTAGTTGTATTATAAGAGCATCGTCACCATAGAGAAGGGGTAGTAGCTGAAATCACCTAGAGGGGGTGAATAGGTGACTAGCTAATCTAATGATGAATTAATGCTGAATTAAAACTATTTATGCAAACTAAAAATTCTTAAGCTAAACACACAAGGTATAACCGAAAAGTGTAGCTGAATTCCTAGTGAAGGGCTCTGAACTATCTCCTCAAGATTCCTCTAGATAAGAGTTGAGGTGTCACTATGGCTCTCTTGGTTGAATACAAGTGTGAGCAAACAATCCCCAAGCATGTATCAATGTAAGCACAAGTATATCACGCAAGTAATGAATATGAACAATAAGAGCATGCAAGATAAAAGCACAAGTGAGAGCTAGAGAGAGCAATCGCAAACACGGGAGATTTATTTCGATCGAGCACCCTTGCTCTACGTCCCCGCCTTCAGCACTATGAAGGATTTCTAGTATAAACCGATCTCACCAGATCACTCGGTGCCGCAATACCTACAAGAAGTTCACACTAGAACTCTTTGGACTCACTAGTCCCTCTCTTGTTCCTGCAAGAACTACACACCGCAAGCACACTAGCTTGCCGAGGCCGCACCTCTACACCGAGCTCTCACTTGAACTCGAAACAACGTGAACCCCCACAAGTCCGCCTCCTCAAAACAAGAATGAACACCTTGGTGATCTAAACACTTTGATCACCTAAAATCACTCTCACAATAACTCTCCTATATAATTGATATAGTAATGGAAAGCTCAAGTATGTGTGAGAAAAATTAGGATTGATTTGGTGGTAAAAAAACTCAAGAAATCACTTTTGTAAAATACTCTTGAAAAACTCTCCTTTTGATATGAAAGTATTTGGCTCTAAACAAGTGGAGATAAACACTAAAAGGTGTATGAAAAATTAGCTTGAAAACCCACTTCAAATCTTGTGGAAAACAGTCCAAGGTAGCCCCTTTTATAGGCTTCAAAAATGTGGCCGTTGGAGGCCAACTCAGCAGATCTGTCTGCTGACGGTCGACCGCCAATGGTCGGGTCCGACCGTTGGGCAGATCGGTCGACCGGCCGATCGACCGCAAACAGGCAATGACCTAGCAGTCGACCGCCCAGTCGACCGAGGCCATTTACAGAGAGCAGAGACTCTCTGTCGGTCAACCGTGTGGTTGACCGGCCCAAGCTGTGCACGCTTGTGCACATCGATCGACCGGAGCGGTCGACCGACTTCTATTTCGGTCGACCGCCCAGTCGACCGGCAGAAGGCCAGTCAAGCAATTTTCATGGATTAAAAACCTGGCTTTTTACCTTCAATAAAATCCCATAAATTCTCTAAAAATCTACAAAAATAAGTTCAGTAATATACTTTGATATACAAATATGTTTGAGTAAAAATCAAAACATATTACAAGAATTTTGAACTATTTTTGTAATAAAGAAATTTTGCCTTAAACAAAAATTGTATTTTTCCCAAATGATTTTTCCAAATTGAAAACCGATTTCTCCAAACTCCTCCAAATTTAAAAACAAGATATTCTAGACACTTTTAAAGCTTAGTGTGTATGGATATGATCCACTACACATATATGATGAAATATCTATGTCTTTGACATTAAGCTTCTAAATAAAGTTTTGATAAAAACACATGTATATATTGATTAAAAACCAAACCGGTATTTTTCAAAATGAAATCTCTATTATGAAAACACATCTAAATCTTGTGTGTGAGTGTATATGAACTTAAGCAATCCACCAACTAATCTATCCTTTACATTTTATCTAAAAATAAAATCTTACTACAAACAAACTTAGACACAAGTCTTCTCTTGAAGGTCTTCTTCTTCTTCTTGGCTTGGTTCAAGTCTTGATCCAAAGAGCTAAACTCCTCTTGAGTACTTGATGCAACCTTGATCTGCGAGCTCTTGAATCACACGTGCTAGCTCCAAAACTTGACTTTAGATCCTTTATTGAAGCTAAACACCAACTAAGATCTTGATCAAATATCTGAGACTAATTTAAACACAAGATCATTAGTACTATAACTATATGAGTTAATCATCATCAAAACTAGAGCGATGGGCCTTTGGGCCAACAATCTTCCCCTTTTTGATGATGACAAAACTCATGGAGTTATATATGCATGGATTAAAGTCAAGCTTCATAGAAGCTCCCCCTTAACTCATGCATAACTATAAACAAATAGATATTGCATTGAAGTGCATAAAACTAAACAAATATGTATATACAAACATGGTGAGAGAAAACATGTATAAACCAAAAAGTCACTTTTCCAAAAACCTTCTTCCCCTTTTTTGTATAAACTTTCAAAATCATTCTTCCCATTTTGTAAAGCATAAACTCAATATATGCATTCATTTTCTAAAACATAAACTCAATATATGCATATATAAACCTAAAATCATTCTCCCCCTTTTTGTCAATCATTAACAAATGGGTGAAAAATAAATCAACAATAAGGATAAATATGCGATATACATTCATGAAGAGGAAGACGCTAAGTTAGCATTGTAGGCTGTCTAAAAATATCCAACAGACAAGCCACTAAGAAAGCAGAGTTCCAGCAACAAGGCGCGTCGGCCCGAAGCCCCGCGTCTCAGCATCAAGGCGCGTCGGCCCGAAGCCCCGCGTCTCAGCATCAAGGCGCGTCGGCCCGAAGCCCGCGTCTCAGCAACAAGGCGCGTCGGCCCGAAGCCCCGCGTCTCAGCATCAGGACGCGTTGGCCCGAAGCCCCGCGTCTCAGCATCAGGACGCGTTGGCTCGACACCCGCGTCTCAGCATCAGGACGCGTTGGCTCGACACCCGCGTCTCAGTTGCAACTACCCGAAATAAGGGGCCAGTCACCGCACATGTAGCGGGAAGTGGCCCCTCATTGTGGAGCGTTTTCAGGGGGCACGATCACCCCCTAAAAACCCTATAAATAGTCCCGTCACTATTGAAGGAGAAGGACGATTATCGGGCAAAAGAGAGATTCCGAGAAAAAAAAAAAGAGGAGAGATCATCGACAGAGAGAGAGAAAACCCTTCAGCGAGCTTACTGAGTTCTAGCCGCTCTTCGCCTACCTCCTCTTCTAGAGTTTTGGTAGACGGAGCTGAGTTACTCCCTCTACCTGCCAAGGAGAAGATCCCTCGACGGTCCAGAACGGTCATCCGGTCAACGGAGAACAAGATTCACTCTCCACCGCCACCCGAAGAACCCAGCACTAAACAAAGGGGGAATTTAAGATTCAATATTCTCCCTCCCTTGTAACCGGAAGATTAAGCCGGCTGTAATTTTTCATCTGATCCAAGGAAACGTTACGCCAGCCACCCCTTTTTCCGTGTCAAACAAGAGATGGCGACTCCGCTGGGGACTACTTTCGTCACTGACGAACAGATCGTGGCGCAGGATGATGTTCTCCGTAAGGGGAAGATGGTCGAAACGCTCGTTGTCGAGTTCGACCAGGCGAAGTATGAAGAGTTCCTCTCTTCTGGCTCCAAGAGCCCAAAGACCCACGTCTGCCGCAGGGTCTCAACTGAAAAGCTACCCAAAGCCCAATCTGAGGCTCTGCCGGGTGCCGATGCTCACTGTGCCAAGACAAGTTCACGCGCCAACGCCTCCCAGAAGGCCCGCGTGACCTCAGGCACTGCTGTTGCGATCAACCACGTCGCACAGAACACACGCGCCAACGCCTCCCAGAAGGCCCGCGTGGTTCCAGGCACCACTGCTGCTGCGATCAACCGCGTCGCGCAGAATACCCGCGTCAACGTCTCCCAGGAGACCCGCGTGGTGAACACTCTTGGTTCTGTAAACCAGGAGGTTGTTGGTTTCTCCCCTCCTCCACGACGCAACCGGAATGCTGAGCGTCGACAGAGGAGATGCGCGCGTCAACTCCAAGTCGGAACCATTGGTTGTCTGACTGGGGGTGGACGCGGCGTACAATCTGATGCCTTGCCCGCACCTCGTCCAGTGCGTGAGATCCGCGTTTGGCGACCCAAACGCGAGACTCCTCAAGTTGAGTCCTCTGAGGACCAACTCATCAAACGCCAGGGTGAAACCTCCGCGTCTTTTCAAACGCAGGAAGTACGCACTCGTAGGCATGGGGCCCAGCAGCCCGCTCTCTCTCAAGCAACTCTGCCCAAACGCATCAGGCAGCAACGCGAGACTCGCGTGCGCGTCATACAGCCGCGTCATGAGAGCCGCGTCCCTGAAGTCTGCGTCCAGGCTGAACAGCACATGACTGTCTCCCGTCTTCGACGTTGCGAGACCAGTCTCTTTAATCCCCCTCCCACGGATTTGAGAGATTATTTGACAAGGAAAAGAAGTGCCAATCAAGCCACTTCGTCATGCTGCTGTCAACAGCTCATCCATATGCTCTCTGGATGCCATTATGGATCAGGCATGCACCAGCAGTCCTTAATCAGACAGCTGACCCTGATTCCCCCGTCAGCCAAAAGAAGACGCTCCCACAGAAGGAGAACCTTTTCGGATGTTGAATACCCGGAGCTTACTGCAAACATGACTAGCAGAAACAAGGGAAAACAACCAATGGTCAACTCAGAGGAATCTGACTCTGAGCCGGAAGGGGTGTATCAACACACTCGCACCCGGACGGGGGCCATTCCCCCAATTGACTATAATGCTTTAGCCCGCGGCATTAGAATGGGTGATTCTCACTCCGCTGTAGTGGAGTCGCAGGCTTCAAACTCTTCCGTCGAGAAGGAGGCTTCCGCCTACATGGCAGACACTCCTGAGGAGACGGCCAGGCGTTTAGAGCAGACGCAGAAGCGCCAGATGGATATAATCGCCTCTCAACAGAGATCCATTGACTCCCTCAAGCATATGCTTGAGAAATTGCTTGAAGAAAGAGCGAGATCTCCTCCTAGACGGCCGAAGGGGAAAGGGAGAAAGGGAGGAAGCCCACCCTCCGAACCTTCCAACGAGACACGACGATCTACCTCGGATGTGTCCAAGCCCTCGTCGCAGGCAAGAAGCGACCAAGACCAGGAGAAGACTCATGCTAAGAGGATGAGTCAATTGGAACGACGCCTCGAGGCCCTTGCCAATCGCAAGGACCTCCAAGAAGCTGGAGTGGTCCGGCCCTATCCGGCTGAGTGGGACTTAGTTCCATACCCTCCTAAGTTCAAGGCTCCAACCCTTCAAGCATTCGACGGGAAGGGGTCACCCAACCAGCACATCTACTACTTCAAATCCCAGACCGGGAATGTAGTAGATAATGACGCCATACTGGCGCGACTGTTCATCGGCACCCTGAAAGGGTTGGCTTTTGAGTGGTTTATGAAGCTCCCGGAGGGTTCTATCAAGAACTGGGGGGATCTAGAGAAGCTGTTCTTGACACGCTTCTTCGAAGATGACTCCGAAGTCACGATGCCCACCCTTTTAGCTACCAAACAGCGGAGAGGGGAGTCCGTCAAATCTTTCGTGGAAAGATTTCGGAACACGGCACTCCGGTGCCCAAGCGGTATGACCCAGGCCACCCTGGTGGAAACATGCCGCCACAATCTCCAAACCTCACTCCTTGCTCAAATAGGAGTTGCTGAAAGCCGCACCTGGAAGCAGTTAGTCCAACAAGGTGAACAGGCTGAGGAGATTGTTGCCCGTGTCAAGGCAGAGGAAGGCAAGCTGCGGCCGGAAAGGTCGACAAGGCGTGCACCGGCACCAGACACCTCCCTCCAGACGAAGCGGAAGGATAATTTGGCGACGGAGACCAAATCTCCCACCAAACCTCAAACAGGCAGGGCAAGTGGCTCTTCAAGCAAGCCACGCCCCAACAAGCAGTATTCCTTCAAGGAGGAACACGTCGATTCGCTCTTCAAGCTACTTAACAAGAGCAATCGACTGAAGCTCCCTGAAATTAGGCGCCCGGAAGAAGTCGGCAAGACCGACAATCCCAACTACTGCATGTACCACAGGATGTTGGGACATCCTACCAAAAGCTGCTACGTCTTCAAGGACATTCTTCAGGCTCTGATTGACGCGGAAGTGTTAAAACTCCGACCAGAGCAGAAGAAGGTGACGGCCAATGTGACGTCGGTTCTCCAGTTCGGGAGACAACCTCCAGCGCCTGCGGGGGTAACTCCTATTCCAAGGGGAGAATTAAGAGTGGTCAACACAGACCCTCACCAGCAGCAGGAGAAGGGCTTGGTAGCCGTCCCTACACCTCAGGGGGAAACCATGTGGGTCCACCCTGACCTCGTCGATGAACAACAGTGGACTACTGTGACCAACAGGAAGTCCAAAGGCAAGGCAAAAGCTTCGTCCTGCAATGTGGTATGTGCCTCCTCCCGAGAAGCAGAGGATGATGTTCCCTCACTGACCGACTCAGAGGAGGAAACGATAGTCTTGGCCGCAGAGCCCAACCAACCAACGACGGGAACTCGTTCGGGTCAACCCTACTTGAAGCAGTACGGCGAAGTGGCGGTAAACCCTCCGCAACCGGCTGCAGAGCCAACTAGGCCCTCCACGAAGCCACCTGTGGAGAAGCAGAAGGAGACTCGATTCTCTCGAGCCCTTCAAAAAGGCATCGCGAAAGGGTCTTCGGCACCTTACCGCTTTGATGTCCTGGCTCAACTGGCCAACATTCCGGCACGCATTACCTTGTATGAACTTCTTAGACTATCAAAGTCGACCAGGGAAGCTCTGCAAGAAGCTCTGGCAAATGCTGAGGTCTTCATGACCCAGGTGCCGAAGGAGGAAGATGTAGAAGATTGCCTCCACGCTTCCCAGAATGCCCCCTGCATCACCTTCACGGCAGATGATATGCAGGTGAAAGGGAAGCATGATCGACCCCTGTACTTCACAGGTTACATCGGATCATCTGAGGTGAACCGCATTCAGGTAGATCCAGGGTCCGCATTGAGCATTATGCCCCGCCGAGTCATGCAACACCTCGGCATCCCTACCCACCGTCTGAGCCCTACACAGACGACCATCTACGGGTTCAATGCCAACGGCACCCGTCCGATGGGGAAGATCAAGCTCAAGTGCCAGATTGGGAGCCTCAAGTCGGAGGTGACGTGCTACGTCATCGATGCCGACACTTCCTACAATCTGCTGCTGGGACGACCATAGATCCACCGCAACTCCATCGTTCCCTCCACTCTTCACCAAGTCATGAAATACATTGACGCGAGTGGGAAGGTGCAAACGTTTGTTGCCGAAAGGTATCCGTTCAAGGGAGTCGAGAATTATTTCACGGATTGCCTTTTATATCAGGATCCGGTGGATGAAACCCCGCAACTGGAGGCGCCAGACTCTGGTAATGAGGCTGACACTGAGCCCGAGCAAGAAAAGTGCCTGTGGGAGTTAAAACCACTTGTAAAGAGCACTAATAAGCTCGATGTTGATAATACCACCGACGATGCAGGCGGTTGGTATATTAATGAAAGTCTAGACTTTGAATATTTTTCTGCGTGTGCATCCGATTCAATACCGTCGGATACTACTACCGACGTAGACGATGACATCTGGTCGGCAATGGATGCTTTGACATCATTGCATGTACCAGTAAAATCATCTTTCGGGACATATCAGGATAATGGCGATGTGCAGGAATCTATATTCTTGGTTCCGGCAAGACGAAAAGGCCAAAGACCAATACTTTTCGGGCGAATCTCGTCTGAACCGATGCCCCGCGAAGAATCGGAAAGCGAGGAGGAATCCCCTCAGCTCGACCATTATGAATCGAAAGCACTCAGAATGATGAAGCAAATGGGGTACGATCTAACCAACAAGCCCGGGTTGAACTTCGGCAAAGGAAGGAGGACGCTACTTCGATCCTTTGTGCCAAAAGGGAAGGCCCCCAATTATTATCATCGGACGCGCAGGGGGTTGGGCTACGTATCAACTCCGGTCCCATCAGCCTCTGATTCTCAAGAATCGTCGAGCAACGATTGCTCTTCAGACACGTCATCATGGGAGTCAGATGTCAGTGTCGGCAACATCTTCAAAGGGCTTTCAGTAAACATGGTTTCAACAGGCCATCTGGAAGATGAAGTTGAAGAAATGATCCAACCTGATACAGATCTTGGATCAAACATTTGAATGCTCTTTGGGATATCCGCTTTGAACAGCGTGAGCCACCCACAGATGACAAGGTTGTTCAGATCAACCTAGGAGATGAGACCAACCCCAAGCCCATCTTCATAAGTGACGGCCTGTCGCCTCCAGAGAAGAAGGATCTAATATCTCTTGTACAAGAGTATATAGATGTCTTCGCCTGGAATTATGAGGACATGCCTGGACTTGATCCTCAAGTGGCTATGCATCGCCTCAACATCAATCCGGACATGAAGCCTGTTAAACAACAGCAGCGACGGTTCCGTCCAGAGATAATGGAGGCAATTCAATCAGAAGTCAGAAAGCTCATCGATTCTGGCTTCATCCGGGAAGAACAACATCCCGACTGGGTAGCCAACATCGTCCCCGTCGCCAAGAAGAATGGGAAGATCCGGATCTGCATCGACTTCCGTGATCTAAACGAGGCCTGCCCCAAAGACGAATTCCCATTGCCAATCACAGATGTCATGATTGACAATACTTGTGGATTCGAGCGAATGTCCTTTATGGACGGGTTCTCAGGATACAATCAAATCAAGATGTATCCCGATGACGAAAAGCATACCTCCTTCAGGACTCCTCTAGGGGTATATTGCTACACCGTCATGCCCTTCGGACTGAAAAATGCAGGGGCAACATACCAAAGGGCCATGAACGCCATTTTCCATCAGCAAATGCGGAAAACGGTGGAATGCTATGTCGATGACATCGCGGTGAAGAGTCGCACTAAAGGTGATCACATAGCAGACCTGAAGGTGGTCTTCGACATCATGCGGGCTCATCAATTGAAGATGAACCCCACCAAATCCTTCCTGGGGGTAGCCAGTGGCAAATTCCTAGGATTTGTTGTGACTTCCACAGGAATCCATTTGGATCCAGAGAAAGTCCGCGCTATCCAAGAGATGCAACCCCCCAGAAGCCTCAAGGAGCTCAGGGGATTACAAGGACGATTGGCGTACATCCGCAGGTTCATATCAAACCTTTCCGGGAGATGCCAACCCTTCGCCAAACTGATGAAAAAGGGTGTTTCATTCATTTGGGACGACGCTTGTCAAAAAGCATTTGAGGAGATCAAACACTACCTCACCCAACCACCAGTTCTTGCAGCTCCGGTGTCCGGAAAGCCTTTCCTGGTGTACGTCCGAGCAATGGATCATTCCCTGGGAGCTCTACTAGCTCAGAATGATGAACAAGGATGAGAACAGGCAATCTACTATCTGAGTAGAACAATGATCGGAGCCGAACATCGGTACAACCCGATCGAGAAGGAATGTTTGGCACTAGTGTTCGCCATTCAGAAAATGCGACACTATCTGGTAGGCCAGACTATAAATGTCATATCAAAAGTCAACCCTCTGAGGTTACTTATGAAAAGCCTTCTTCACTAAATGGCCGGCTGGCAAAATGGGCCATATTGCTATCACAATATGAGATGCATTTTCTGCCACAAAAGGCTATTAAGGGACAAGCGGTGGCGGACTTCTTAGCTGAACACCCAGATCCGAGGGCAGCCAAACTCTATGAGGATCTCCCAGACGAGGCCGCCGAAGTCTGCCTGACTCAGACGTTGTTCGAAAGTCAAGTATGGCAACTTTTCTTCGACGGTGCATCAAGGACAAGCCCAAAGGGACACGTAGTAGCGGGGGTAGGAGTAGTACTTGTCTCCCCACAAAATTATGTGATCCCCCGAGCTGTCTCGCTAACGGAGCCTTGTTCCAACAATGTGGCGGAGTACAATGCTCTATTGATCGGGATGCAGCTCGCCGATGAGATTGGCGTTAAAAATCTCGAGGCATACGGTGACTCTAAACTCATCGTCAGCCAAATTCGCGGGGAGTACGAAGTCAGACATGAAGACTTAGTACCCTATTACAACGCAACTATCCGCATGGCCGAGGGGTTTGCTAACTTCTACATCGACCATGTACCGCGCAGGCAAAATGCGCACGCCGATGCACTCGCATCCCTTGCAGCCTCCCTAGCTCTTCCAGCTGGAGCAATGGAGAAAATATTCGTCTACAGCCACGACCTGTACTGTCCAAAAATTTCACTCGGAGACTGCCCAGGGTCAACGGGAGACCATCACGACAAGGAAACACTTGAAGTGTCAACCAGTCTAGAGCTTAAAGACTGGCGATTCCCCTACATCGACTATGTCTTGTACGGCATCCTGCCTGAGGACACCAAGGAAGCGGCTGCCATTCGAAGGAAAGCCCCCAAATTCTACTATAATGCGATTTCGCGAACATTGTATCGTCGTTCGCATGATGGGATCCTGCTCCGATGCCTCTCATCAAAAGAAGCCCAAGGAGTATTGAAAGAAGCCCACGATGGTACGTGCGGAGCTCATCAACCTGGCCCGAAATTGGCACATCGACTCCAAAGGTTGGGTTACTATTGGCCCAAGATGATCGCCGATGCTGTCGCTTATGCTAAGAGATGTCACGCCTGCCAAATACACGGCGATTTCATCCATCAAGCAACAGGGTACCTCCACTCTACGACCTCTACTTGGCCGTTTGAAATGTGGGGGATGGACGTGGTTGGCCCTATCAGCCCACCATCATCGAAAGGACATCGGTTCATTCTAGCGATAACCGATTACTTCTCAAAGTGGGCCGAAGCTATCCCTTTGAAAGAGGTAAAATCTTCTAACGTGATCAAGTTCGTGAAACATCACGTTATTTACCGCTTCGGTGTGCCTCGGCGTATCATCCATGACAATGGACCCCAGTTCATCAGCCAGGCTTTCCAGAGATTCTGCGCGAAGTTCAGAATCCAGAGTGTGTCCTCAACGGCATACTATCCTGCTGCTAACGGTCTTGTAGAAGCCTTCAATAAGACTATTGGCAAGCTTCTTAAAAAGTTCGTCTCGAAAAGTCAACGAGATTGGGACGACAAGTTGGGTGAATGCTTATGGGCTTATCGCACAACTGTGCGAACCCCGACTAAGGCCACGCCGTTTTCCTTGGTATACGGATGTGAAGCCGTGCTTCCCCTGGAGATCCAAATTCCATCTCTATGCGTCGCCTTGACAGCGGAGATGACGACCGAGGAGAAGCATCGACAGCGACTCCAGGAACTGGAGGCCTTAGACGACAAGCGTCTGCAAGCCCAACAGCAAATCGAGCTCTACCAGGCTCGAATCACCAGAGCCTTCAACAAGAAAGTTAAAGTGCGAACTTTCAAGAAAGGTGACCTTGTCTTAGCCGTCCGAAGACCTATGGTCATGACGCACAAGACAAAAGGAAAATTTCAACCCAAATGGGAAGGACCATTTGTGATAGAGTCAGTCTACTCAAATGGGTCATATCGCCTCATAACTTCAAATGGCGATACACTCATGATGCCGATCAATGACAAATTCTTGAAGAAATACTACCCTTAATAGTACTCTTCCTCTGATCAAGTTAAAAGTACACCTCTGATCAAACATCCGGCGCCTCCGACGGCTAAGGATAGAGGAAAATGTTGGCCTTTAAGCCCGACATAAATCCTCGACAACTCATCATGCTGAGGGGAATAGCATGACTAGCCCAGCTCAAACGGTAGTTGGTAAAGGCATGTCAAACCCGTTGACAGCTGAGGATTTGCTAAAAATCCTAAGGGACACGTTCCCATTTGATCCGACGCCCTCGACGGCTAAGGATAGAGGAAAATGTTGGCCTTTAAGCCCGACATAAATCCTCGACAACTCATCATGCTGAGGGGAATAGCATGACTAGCCCAGCTCAAACGGTAGTTGGTAAAGGCATGTCAAACCCGTTGACAGCTGAGGATTTGCTAAAAATCCTAAGGGACACGTTCCCATTTGATCCGACGCCCTCGACGACTAAGGATAGAGGAAAATGTTGGCCTTTAAGCCCGACATAAATCCTCGACAACTCATCATGCTGAGGGGAATAGCATGACTAGCCCAGCTCAAACGGTAGTTGGTAAAGGCATGTCAAACCCGTTGACAGCTGAGGATTTGCTAAAAATCCTAAGGGACACGTTCCCATTTGATCTGACGCCCTCGACGGCTAAGGATAGAGGAAAATGTTGGCCTTTAAGCCCAACATAAGTCTTCGACAACTCATCATGCTGAGGGGAATAGCATGGCTAGCCCAACTCAAACGGTAGTTGGTAAAGGCATGTCAAATCCATTGATAGCTGAGGGTTTGCTAAAAATCCTAAGTGGACTCGAGTCCACTCTTTCCCCCAAAATCCCTTACCAATTCTTGTCCATAGAATGGTAGGACCACAAAATGCAATCATTACTACGTTAACACTATGCCTCTGGTAATGAATACTCTTTGTTGAGTATAAACTTGGCTTGTTAACTCTGCATAGAGTAACAAACTCTCAAATTTGCCAAGTTAACACTATACCTCTGGCATTTCAAATTCCACTTGTCAATTCTCATCAATAGAATGACAGGTCCTCAAATTGCTCTTATCACGAGCCAATTCTTGTCAAGTTAACATTACACCTCTGACAAACTACTGTTTAAGTTAACATTACACCTCTAAGCAGTACATCGAGTGCCTGTCAAGTTAATATCACACCTCTGATAGTCACCTTTCTTCAGACTTCCATATCGAAGCTGAAATGCATGATGCCAAGTTAACACTACACCTCTAGCATCCGAGTCATTGCTAAGTTCAACAATACACCTATGGCCATGACCGTTCCTCGACTTCCTCGTCTAAGTCGAGATGACCAATGCTAAGTTCAACATCACACCTCTAGCATTACCTCACTGTTAAGTTAAACATTACACCTATGACAGTGACATTCTGAGTTAAGTTAATATCACACCTCTGACTCACATTCTTGTCGAGTTAACACCACACTTCTGACAAGACCATCTCCAACCCGTTAAGTTAATATCACACCTCTAACGGTAAAAGCTTTACTAGATTCTTCGCGGGTCTAGTTTCACTTGTTATTCTCTTCAACAGAATAACAGGTCCACCTAAAGACATTGTTAGGTTAACATTACACCGCTGACAATGTTTTATCAAATTCCCCAGCTGACCTTGAATCAAGTCAATCCCAGACACTTGACAAAAGTTCACCTTCTCTGGGAGTACGCATTCCCCCTGTCACTTTCTTTTATAAAGTGGCGGGTCCACCAAAATCATTCTTTTGCTTCTAAAACAAAACATTCAAGACAACAGAAAGAGGCAAAAAGAAAAGTGTCACTTTTATTCATATCCAAACACATGAAAGTGATACAAAACGCTCTCTTATACAATAAGATTGAGTGTTACAATTAAGGAGTACAAAGAAGTCCCTCTCTCTCTCTGAGGCCGTACTCACTCCTTGAAGCCGCATCTGATCCTAAGTGCATGATGTCTGAAGAAGTGCCAAATTGTGGCGACTGTTGGAACCGATTGCACTTTGATGCACGACGCCAACTTCGAAAGCGCCCTAGCTGACTAAGCCAGGAGCAATGGTGTTCTTGAGGTCCGGTGGCAACAGAAGAGCCTGCAACCCTTCGTTCAAGAGTTGATCTTTCCCCCGCAGGCCATCCAAAGGACATGGACTGTCCTTGATGTCACTTCTGGGATGGGAGAGGAAGAGGATCCTCTCCGCCACCGCAACCGCTGGAACCTCATCGCCGTCATGCATACCCTGACCATCTCTTGCCATCAGGCAAGAGTGGTGCAGGAGATCTGAAGAGACCTTTGCGAGATTTGGGTCCTCGTCAGAGATATAATTTACTCTCTTACAAACGACGAGGACCATAATTTACTCTCTTACAAACGAACATTGAGCAAGTTCGCCAGCCGATATATTCTTTCCGGGGCCCAGCGAACCTGAAAAAGGACGATCAAGCCTACCTGCAAAGAATAAACAAGAGAGTTAGAAATCTGAAACTTAGTATACTTTAACAAAGAAAACTAAGTGACAGACGCGGCAGTCATTGAAGACTTCAGACGCGGGAACAACCCGCACGGTCAAACCACCGCGTCGGTAGAAACAGACGCGAGTCAAAACTGTGCCACGCACAGGATTCAAACGCGGCCTCAGTTTGCACCCGCGTCTAATGTACTAGACGCGAAAAACTTCAAACGCCGAAAATTGCCATCTCTCTGCTGGGTGAACAGGAGTTGCAAGATTCAGGTCTGAAACGCACCAAGGCAATAGCCATGAGCAAAGCCAGCGTCAAGAGCCCGCGTTCAGAAAAGTTCAAGTCACCAGCACAAATTCCAGAATAGGAATGCACCAGAATTTCATTCAGATGCCTATGCCAAAATACAGGCTATGGACATCATCGGGGTGACATACCAGCAGAAACCTCTGTCCAGAGTTGGCCTCTCTGCATCCAAACGCGGGTGTGCAAGATGACATGAGAGAGGATTCCTTCTGAAGAGACCAAACAGAGGCATGAGAGCTCTGGGTCATCTTCATCCACGGGGTCACCTTCACCCATGAAGACGGTTCTCTGAAAGATAATTCAAGGCGAGACTTCTCTCGGAGCAAAACAAATGAAAACAGTCTAAGTTGGATTGTTGAAGAGGGGGAGGGTGCACTCTATTTATAGGCAGTCCCTAATAACTGTCATTAATGGGGCATCAATCGGAACCGTCGCGCACAACTGTCAAAGCCCAATCAAAAACGGACGCGTGGAACGCTGCTTTGGAAACCGTCGAAGTGCGCCGGTTTTTCAACCGCCAGCGTCGGTTCTGCATGCAAGAGCATTAACGCCTGAATCCAATGAGAAACGGACGCGTGGATAACTGCCTTGGGAAGCAACGGATGACCCGGAACCCCAATCGACAGTGAAGACTTGACGTTCAAAGATCTCCTAAAAATCTTTTAAGTCATGCTGCATTGAACGCAGATGGGAAAGTCGCTCGAGGCTGCGTATCCCGTGTCTGCTCGATCCGCGTCTTTCTTAGCAAGACAGATTCGCGTTATTCAGAGTCGCGTTTCACTCTGTGATTGACGCTGCGTCTCACTCCATGGACTGACGACCGCGTCTCACTTTATGGATCAATGCTGCGTCTCATCAAGAAGACCGCGTATCACTCTGAGATTGACGCTGCGTCTCATCAAAAGGACTTAGTAAATCTAAGTTCCTGTGGACTGACGGCCGCGTCTCACTTTATGGATCAATGTCGCGTCTCATTAAGAAGACTCAGAGTCAAGGTCGCGTTTCATTAACAGAACTTAGTCTTACCTAAGTTTAATATTCACAGCCAGTTACTAAGGAGTTGGATTCGCCTACAGCTGAGCAAAGAAGATGGAGCAAAATTTTTCAAACTTTTATTATAAACAGTAAAAGTGGATACAAACACTCTAAACAGAGTGTCCTCTTCTTTACAAAAAAGAGGGAAAAGAAAAGAAGGCTAAATGTCCTGGTTCGCCAAGGTACGGATTTGTTCCCGGTGAATCTCGTGTTGGCGCGTCCTTTCAGCTTCCATAATAGCCCGGTCCCGCAGCTCCTCTTCGGATAAGAAATTTCTTGCGGCCAGCTGCGTTCGCAGAGATTCCACCCTGGAAGAATGTAGAGACAGACTCTCTTCCGCTCGCACCTTAGCAGCTTGTTGCTCCTCTAGCTGCTTTTTGATGGTAGCAAGCTTTTCCTCATTAAGCGCAAGCACAACTTCTGCCTTGGCAATGGTGTCCCGAGCCCTGATGATGACTTGCTCTGTGCTCTGCATGACAAGCTCGGATTCCCTTGAATCGCCAGCTAGTTTCTGACATTCAGCCTGGGAATATTCGAGGTTGCGGATCTCTGCAGCGATTTGTGCCTCCGCTTCCTGTCGCTCTCGTTCTTGAGCAGCTAGGAGCCTAGTCAGGGTGGCCTGGGCCTCACTAAAAGAGCCAGCATCTTCCAAAGACTCCAGCTCCTGCAGGTAGTCTCCCAGTTGCTCTACCACCCGTAGACACGCCTTGGCAAGTGAAGGGCCTCCGGTTAATTCGACGTTCACGGCCAGATTTTTAAGAAGCGTCTGGGCAAATTGGAACGAGCTGTTTCCACGTAAGATGAGATCAATACATGATCCCATCGAAGCGAAGAATTGCTGCACCATCTGACGTGCCAGTTCCCCCATGTCTTCACCACCTAGGAAGCTTCCCGACCCCTTTTCTGTCACAGGATAGGGAATATAAGGCGGATCTTCTCGCACAAGAGTCGTGCTGGCCGTCGAGACGGCAAGAGCTAGACCGGCCGCTGACGCTTCCGGAGGTACTACCTCTGCAGGAGCCTCCACGACCAATGAGGGAGTAGTAAGCACAACCTCCTCAGAAACCTCCACCGAGACTTGAGCTGTATGGCCTTCTGGAAGGGTACCAACCATCGGACTCTCCACCTGAGCCCCCTCAGTCCTCTCTGCAAGTTATCGCAGCGTCAGCCACAATGATGGAAAAGCGAAACATTTAAAGCGTCAGAGCTGCCTTACCAAGTTGGAGGTCCAGAGGTGTCGAATCCTGCGGGGTAGAATTCTCCCTGGCTTCAGCAGTAACCTCCTCGCCTGGCAGAGTGAGAGCCTCCTCAGCCTCAGTGGTTCCTTCCTCTTCTGGCAGAGTGAAAGGCTCCCCAGTTTCAACAGCTGCCCCCTTTGAGGGTATCTCAGCAGCCGAGACCTCAATCCCCTTGGGCCGGGTCAACTCTACCACCATCTCCTCAATATGCGAGGAGGTTGTAGCCTCAGCATCTTCGGCCGACCCTGCAACATAAGAGAAGAATGTTAGAACATCCTCTTCAAATATGTAAAGAGAAATTAGGACGGAAGATGGAAAGAGTACCTTCAGCGGGGATAATCGCCAGCGATGGTGCAGTCGATGGCTCGCCCCCATATATTTCCGCCTCCGAGATGTGGAAGAATTTGCTCTGATCAGGAAGAGCGGGTTCATCGCCATAGTCGACCTCGTCTTCAAAGGCGCTTTCCCCCGATAACGAAAAAGACGACAGCGCAACGCGAGGAAGCTCCGCAATAGGAGCCTTGCCTCCGATCACCCCAGTGGTAGGACTAGGATCAACTGCCCTAGGACTAGAAATGAAGACGCTAGGAGACCCCGGCTGCTGTGCCTCGTCTCTCCCTTCATGAGCAGAAGAAGGCTCGGGTTGAGCTGAGATGCCTGCAATCTCAACATCCCCTCCAGTCATTATGTCGACCTCCAGTGACTCGTCCTCTTCGGCGGCGGTGGACTCGTCAACAAGCTCCCCTTCCTCCACGGTCTTGCTGCGCGACCTAGGAGCACGGACCAAGCTTGGGAAATCTTCATCTTCTGGCGGTTCCTCAACTCTAACAGGGACGTCTTCAGGAGGAGCTTCAACTCCAGCAGAGATGTCTCCGGATTGAGAGACTTCAGCTGTTAAGTCCCTCCGAACCTTCTTTGGGACAGGCTCAGCAATAGAAGCAGAGCGTCGACGACGCTTGCTCGCCAACTGCTTAGACCTCCTTGCCCGCGGCTCCTCCCTCGTGGCTGGTGGCTCCGCCCTTGTCGCTCGTGGCTCTGCCCTTGCCGGTCGCGGCTCCGCCCTCACTGCTGGGGGCTCCCTCCTCGATCGTCTCCCAACCTCCTTCTGAGCCTTCAGGTACTGGTTGATGAGTTTCGTCTGTTTACCAGACTCCGACCTCGCCTCGAGATCTGCATTGATGCTCTCAATGCATGAGAACTCCGGAACAAAATCTGGTGTCTGGTTGGCTTGGGAGTACCAAGTGCAGAAACTGAAGCTCGTACGGCACTTGGGCCCCTCGATAGGAAGACGGAATGTTGCTCCCGTCCCTCCGGCCACACTGTAGTACCAGGCCCGAGCACCTTCAAACAGATTACCTTCGAAGGCAAGTTGAGTATTGGGATTACCGACGTAGAGTTGATCGTAGCCGAACTGTCGGGCGAAGCGACTCGGCATATACGGCTCAATAGTGCATGAAGTCCCTTGTCGGAACAGCACATATCCTGGCCGGATGTTGATCAACCACCAGAAGAGTCCCGCAGACAGTTGCGAGAAGCCATCCCGGCCAGCAACATCAGCAGACAGCTCCCCGAGAGCTACACCAGGAATCTCTGGAGAGCAGCGATTGAGCTGGTAATTCGTGGCGATTGATAGACGCTTCCGAACATAATAGATGTAGGCGTCACACCATTCCGAACGTTCCAGCCGCTGCACAAATGGGACATGACCCGCACCCCCACGCGCCGCCGTCATCAAGGAAGGGCAGTGCATCACATACCAAGCCATGAGGTACGTGTAAGGCAGCTCGATCCGAGGGTTGGGACGCTTCACCATTGGATTCCCCTCTGAGTCAACATATGGCTTTCCATGGGAATCAACAGTTTTCGGGGGTTCGCAGAAACTTTTGGTTAACGCCCGCAGCCCGCTCTGAATGCCAGCCGCTACGGCCGGAAGAAGGGATACGGGGCTACCATGAGCCAGGAGCACCGCCGGGTATACTACGTCGGCAACAATAACTTCGTGTGGCAGCGTGGGCACCACACATCTCTTCAACCACAACATCAGGAAGCCCGCCAACAGTGCTCGATCAGAGATGGGAGTCCGGGCTTGATGGTGAAAGCTTTCAAAAACCAAGTCAGGGTCGAAACCGTCCTCGTTCGACTCCGTGGTGTAGAAGCTGTTCGGAGCCTGGTCGATCCTGTCTTCAATTTCCCTATCGGAGCTGGGAACCAGTCGGATTATTGGGAGGTCTTTCTTGTGGACATTGTTGAACAGATAACAAGCCCAAGACAACTGCTTGACTCCTCCTGACCTCCAGGCAGTTATCTGGCCGCAGATGTGGAAGTGGCACATCACCTCCCAGTAGGTCTCATATATTGCGGGAAACTCTTTTTCCAAAAAGTGGAGCTCCTTAGTGGTAGGGACATATTCCTCATAAGGAATGTCCCCTGACGCCAGCCCCGAGACCTCATGCAGCTCGTGCAGTGCCAGGCCCATCTCTCCAACCGGGGTGAAGAATGTCCCCGTCAGAGAGTTATATCGCTCCAGGACTCCGAAGAAATTATGAGAGCTTGGTGGGATACCCCACTGCACGGCCCTGATTGCTGGGTACAGTCCCACACGCTCTAGCAGCTCCTTGAGTTCGATAAGGACGAAACCCACCATTCTGCCCCACCAAATATTCCCCGTAGAATGGATCCACCTATACGCACGGAACTCGGTAGGATAGTCACCCTCCGCTTCCATAAACGAGTTAAGGAAGGTAGCGGCAAGCTGTGGTATCTCCCTGACCGGAACATCGGACTTGCGCGACGCAGGGAACAGGCCGACGGCTGACCTGTCATGACTATCATAGCGGTTTACCTTCTGGAAGCCAAAGTCACCAAGGGTGATTTCGGGGACATATTGAGAAATGTCCCATTCCATCTTCCGAGGGATGGACATGTGTTGGAAGTAGGACAACGGGAACATCCTCTCCATATCCGGAAGAAAGAATCTTCCGTCCTTTATCTGACGGAGCCATTTGTAAGTTCCTTCCGACACGCGACGGCCGTCGTCATGGACGTGATCCCCGAAGAAGAAGGCAGGCTTCTCCACCCTGACACCATCATCCGTTTTGAATGCGGCATCGGTCATAAGCGCCCGGAAGGTTCTCCTGTCAACATTGGAGAGCCTCTCCCTGCGATCTGGCGACTGGTCAGCAGTCACTGGGACACTCATTCTTTGCACGAAGGTCAAGCCTCGGTCGGCGCCTCCTACATGACCAAAGTGGCGTGTCTTGGCGAGCGAGCCGAGAATATGTCGCACTGCAAAAGAAAAAGACACTTAGTCAGATACTTCATTAAAAGCAAGGAAAAATGCTAAGTGTTCATGACCCAAACGCAGAAGAGAAACTGGACGCAGGAATTATCAAAATTCGCGTCCAGACCTGCGAATCTGCGTCCAAACGCAGAAAAGAAACTGGACGCAGGAATTATCAAAATTCGCGTCCAGACCTGCGAATCTGCGTCCAAACGCAGAAGAGATACTGGACGCAGAAGTTATCAAAACCCGCGTCCAGACCTACAAATCCGCGTCAAGTGGCACAGAACGCAAGGATCAAATCCGCGTTCTGCAAACCAAGACCGCGTCCAGATCCTTCACAGTTAGAAAATTTCCAAGTGAAGGACCCGAAGTGCAGAGTTCACTGGCGTTGGGTCATCAAACCCGCGCCTCGGTTATCAACTCAAAGACCGCGTCCGAGACTGCGTCTGAGAATCAAAACCGGTTCATATTCTGTGTTAAGAGTTTTTTTTTTTAGGGTTCTCTAAAAACTTCCAGTAACGGTGAAGCTTAGCCAAAATGGCATCTTTACCTCGGAAAACATCCTGCACGGAGGAAGCGCCCCCTTGGGCCTCGGCAATGGTCGCCTTGGAGGACGACGCGGTCGGCTTGGCCTTTGGTGCCATTGGTGATCAGAGGTCAATGAAGAAGATGAGCAGTAATGGAGAAGAAGAACTCTCTCAAATCTCTGAGTAAGCGCGTTCGGAGAAGAAGACAAATCTCTCTAACTGTGGCCTTTTATAGGCACAAAGATTCGCGAAGATACGCGGCGTGTGGCCCGATAGACGCCGCAGCGAGTCGCCACGTGACGCGTGTACACCAAATCATTTCTGAACAGAGAAGATCATGCGTCGTGACCCCGCCGCGAGTCATCATTCGACACGTGGAGCAGTTCATTTAATGAACCGGGAAATCCGCGCGCCTAACGGAGAAAACCTCTCCGGTTCCCCAGGCCAGCTGGCGGCGTAATCATGACATGGCACAGATTCGCGCCCAAAGAACGCGCCTCTCCGATGGACATGCCCCGTCAACATCACCATAAATGCACCCAGAAAGTCGCGTTGTGTCCAGAAAATCGCGTCTGCATCCAAAAGACGCGTCTCTCTAAAATTCGCGTCCTCCCAAGCAGGCTAAACATCGCGTCTACCTCATGGAATATTAGTCGCGTTCCTATCACCAAAAGACGCACCCCATGGCAGTCGCGTCTTTAAGGCAGTCTCTGCTTTTCAAAAAGAACCTGCGTTCGGCTTCTGCAAATCAGTTCAACAGTACACTGGCACAAGCAGAAGGCCAACCACTCCTGGTCAAAAGCGCACTCGTGACAGACTGAAAGCGATCGGGGAGGTTTAGACTGTGTATCTAGACACTCAACACGATCAACTCTGATGGCTTCAAAGAGTTCAACAGTACACTCACAAAGGCCAACTCCAGATAAGATCAAACCCGGAGCATTAATAGTCCAGTCATAAAGGCGAACGCGGCTAAAATCCAAAGTATTCCGAAATCCGTCCCATTTAACTGCGGAATATCGAAAACTTTGGAGGGGGTTCTGTAGGCTGTCTAAAAATATCCAACAGACAAGCCACTAAGAAAGCAGAGTTCCAGCAACAAGGCGCGTCGGCCCGAAGCCCCGCGTCTCAGCATCAAGGCGCGTCGGCCCGAAGCCCCGCGTCTCAGCATCAAGGCGCGTCGGCCCGAAGCCCGCGTCTCAGCAACAAGGCACGTCGGCCCGAAGCCCGCGTCTCAGCAACAAGGCGCGTCGGCCCGAAGCCCCGCGTCTCAGCATCAGGACGCGTTGGCTCGACACCCGCGTCTCAGCATCAGGACGCGTTGGCTCGACACCCGCGTCTCAGTTGCAACTACCCGAAATAAGGGGCCAGTCACCGCACATGTAGCGGGAAGTGTCCCCTCATTGTGGAGCGTTTTCAGGGGGCACGATCACCCCCTAAAAAACCTATAAATAGTCCCGTCACTATTGAAGGAGAAGGACGATTATCGGGCAAAAGAGAGATTCCGAGAAAAAAAAAAAGAGGAGAGATCATCGACAGAGAGAGAGAAAACCCTTCAGCGAGCTTACTGAGTACTAGCCGCTCTTCGCCTACCTCCTCTTCTAGAGTTTTGGTAGACGGAGCTGAGTTACTCCCTCTACCTGCCAAGGAGAAGATCCCTCGACGGTCCAGAACGGTCATCCGGTCAACGGAGAACAAGATTCACTCTCCACCGCCACCCGAAGAACCCAGCACTAAACAAAGGGGGAATTCAAGATTCAATATTCTCCCTCCCTTGTAACCGGAAGATTAAGCCGGCTGTAATTTTTCATCTGATCTAAGGAAACGTTACGCCAGCCACCCCTTTTTCCGTGTCAAACAAGCATCCTTGTATACATGCATTACATGAAGAAGGGATGACAAAACCCTAGCTCACATAAAGCATAATATACAATGCATAAGTGGAGATGTGAATCTCCCCTACACACATGTATCACATAAAGAAGAGATGTCAAGCTCCTCAATATAAGATACACTCAATATGAATCTATATATAGAAGAGATGTTAAGCTTCCCTTGCATATAGGCAATACATGTAACACAAATTTTAATAATTATTCAAAGTAATAAAACAAATTTTCAGATACCATTTGTAAATAACAAAAATTTAAGTTATCACAAGATTTTGATATCATTTGAAATTGAAAATTTGTGATACCAATTGAAATTGAAATATTTGTACATTTTGATACCAATGAAAGAAATATTTTATACCTTGATACCAATTAAAATATATGATAAATTTTGATACCAAATAAAAGGTAAAACATTTTTGATACCAATTTTGATACCAATTGAAATGAAAGGTAAAACATTCTTGATACCAATTTAAATCGAAACTCAATTGAATTCGAAACATATTGATACCAATTAAAGTATATTATAAATTTTGATATCAATAAAAATACCAATTGAAAATAATGCATAAGCTTATTTAAATACCAAATGTGATATCAATTTGAAATCAAGATTTAAGTCAAGCATAGCATAAACATAATTTGTGCTTTAAACATGTAATGACTATTGTAAATCAAGCACAATCAAAACATATATATGTATGAAAAGAAAATACCAATAGAAATTGATATTATTTGAAATTTGAGGCATATATATATAAGAAAACAAAATATGAGTATATAAAAAAATATCAATTGTGATACCAATTGAAAATATGATGAGAATCAAGTGTATAACTCATAAAGATCCACTTTTTTTATGCACTTGATAAAAGATATTTAATTTGAGCATACAAAGCATGGTCGCCCATCCATCCGCCCTTAAAGGGTTAGTAGGGGTTTTCAAAAATAAGAGTTTGAAAATATTTTGCAAAGTTTGAAAACTCTACCAATTGAAAAATAACTAACTAGTTTAAAATAGTTTTTGAAAAACTAGTTAAAGATCCTTCAAACGTGAAAACAAATCATATGTATCTCATGAGTCATACTAAATACACAAAAGTCGACACTCAAAATCTATAAAGCTTAAAAATTCTCATGAAAATAATGTCATGAGTAAACAAATGAAGTGTAAGTGCACAAGAATCATGTAATTAGCATTTTCATGAAAATGATCAATAAGGCTCAAAAACTTCAAAACATATGAAAATTACAAAAATTTATTTTTCATTTAAAAACAAACTTTAAGGTATATGTAACATTTTATCAAAAGTAGAAATATGCATACATATCCCAAACATAAAAAGAGTCCATAATAGTATTTGCATGAAGGCAAGTGACTCAAGGGTATACATGTATATTTATTAATTTTGAACAAAAATTACATATACATGAAGCAAAACATGCACAAGGTAGGCAAAATAAGTGTAAATAAGAAATCATCAAACTAGGTTATACATGTACATGTAATGAGTACAAATGAGCAATGAAGTGCAGACATATAGGAATCAAATGTTGCTCACTACTTGTACAAGTATATACACAAGTTTTGACAAAACTACATCTAAATAAGTATTTACCACATGAAGTATAAAGCCGAGAACATGCTAAAAATATTATCTAAGTAAAAGCATGTAAACTAAAATAGGAGTTTAGAGATAGTTACCAAATCAAATGCACTATTCTCTAAGTCTCCAAAACATGGTGGTCTTCCCACCAAACTTCCTTGATAGTGATGCATCAATTTGTACTGTCCATCAAGCCCATGCATCCACCACCAAGGCACCAACCCTCTCACATCATGTGAGAGTCCACACTTACATCAAACACAAAAGGTAGGGATTTTGTACCGATTTTCTTTTGGGTCCACAGCGGTTAGCATTATTTGGAACCCAAACATTTTTATTAGCAAAATTAATAGAATTTACCTTATCATAACAAAATTTTGCTAAATGGTCTTTGCGGCCGCAATGTGTACACTTGTACACTCTAGAATGTATATGAGAATGAGTATGATCATGATCATGATATGCAAAGTGTCCATATGTGTGCCGTGGGTGATGTGCATGAACATGTGGAACTTATTTCTTTTGAAATAAGGTTTTCAATCTATTATGATTAAATGCACAATTTCTCAAAGTTGAGCTCAAACAATTAATTCTACTTTTCAAAAGTTTAATCTCATTTTGATCAATAGTGGCATGAAAAGTATGGTGAGAATGAGAATCAACATTCTTCTTCTTTATAGAAATATTTTTCTTTTCTTTTTCAACAATTTTCCTTTTCAAAGAGTAGTTTTCATTTAAAGCAATTTCCTTTTCTTTTTCCACCAAAATAATCTTATTTTTCAAAGAAGTATTTCCTTCACAAAGATCATTTAATTTAGAAGTCAAGGAAATATTATCCTTTTTCAACATATCATTATTTTTGAAATGCATTCCAATTTATTTTGAAAAGAATCTTTTTTTTTAGCATGGAATCAAATTTATTTTTTAATTTCTTATTATCCGTTTTAAGCAACTTGTAACACCCCGCTCCCGGAATACGTACTTAGTTGCGTATTCAGATTTCTCGACCGTATTTTTTGATTTACTTCTTGTATTTGTTTTGTATTATGAATTGTTTATATGATCGTTTTGTCTTGGATTTGGATTCGTGGACTCGGAGTCAGCCCTAGTCTGAACCGAGGGCCCGATCCTAGAGTATTGCTCGATTTGGATATTCTGGTATTCCGATTTGACCGATTTCAGTTTTAAACATCGTTTTCCAATATTCTAGATTTTCTATGATTTTCTGGAATTTTCCTGAATTATGTTGAAAATCTTCAAAACCGGTGTCGGCCAGTACCGTTGACCGATTCCCGAAATTTTAATTTACAAACAGTTTAGAATCTCCAGAAGTGCCTTTAGACATTATTTCTTAAAATCACATTTCCCATCTAAATACTTTTTCTAAGAATTTTCTGAAATTATTGAAAACCCGGCCAATCCGGCGTATACCGAGATTGACGGTTGACCTTATGATTTTTATCTTGAAAAGGAGATTGAATTTCTAAAAACCGATTTCACCGAAAATCATTTTATAATATTTATGATTTTTGGGAATTTTTGGGAGACTTTCCGGATTACTTTATTTTTGGGCTTTTCCGGTATTTTCCCAGATACCGAGGAGATTGTCCCATATATTCCACTTTGTCTTTTCCCATTTTCTCTCTCCTTCCTTAAACGCGGATCTCACCAACCTGGGATTCCGCATTTATTGTGAAGATCCTCCCCATTCCGCATTTAATGCACTTCAGATCAAATCCCATCAATTATCATGACTTTCTCTCTCCTCTGTCAAACGCAGCTTTGGCATCTTTCCCTAAACGCGGCCTAATCCCCGCGTTTAAACCATTTTGCCCAAACGCAGGTGAGGGCTGCGTTTTGTGTGGGAAGAAACGCAAGTTTCATCCTTGCCTCTTTTGTCTTATATAGTATGCAACATCATTATGATATCCTTTTTCTCTCTCTTCATTAATTCTTCCCTTCCAAAACATCATTTCCAAGGCACCCCACTCCCCTCTCATCATCATTGCTGGTCAAGAGAGAGAGAGGGCTGCGTTTCAATGTGGGAAACGCAAGAATCCCCTTCCTTGTTCTTTTGTGTTTTTATGTGCACCATCATTATTTTATCCCCCTTCTCTCTCCTCATTAAATGCCTCTCTTCCAAAAAAAAGTCTCCTCCTTGATATTCCAACCCCTCTCATCATCACAACCGGCCATGTGGCCAAGAGACATCAAATCCCCCTCAATCTTGCAAAAAACCCCCTCTCCTTTATTTATTTGCATCACTTCACAAACTCAAATCCTATAAATACCTTTCCTTCTCCATTTCACTTCATTTTCTCTTCTTTCTCTTCACCAAAGCCTTAACCTCCACCAACTCCTCCTTCATCTCCACCACAACAACCACCACTACAACTCCTCCAACTCCTTACCTTCATCTTCTTCCTCCTTCATCTCCATGGAAACCACCACAAACTCCAAAGCTTCCACCTTCTCCTTTACCTTCTCCAAAAATACCACCACCATCAAAATCCTCCACAAACCACCATCACTCCATCTCCTCAAGGGCCGGCCACTCCTTTTGGATTGGGGCCGTGCTCTTTTTCGTTGGCAAGACTCGAAGACCGGTCCCTCCTTTTGGATTGGAGCCGTGTTCTTCTCCGTTGGCAAGACTTAGGGCCGGTACCCTCCTTTTGGATTGGGGTCGAACTTCCCTTCGTCGGGCGCAACAAAGGAATCTTGTCAGCGAGTGATTTTCCTCGCCAAGACTTTCCTAACGCGGATCTCAACCCCGCGTCTGGGCAATCCCTTAACGCGCTCCGCGCGTTTCTGTATTGGCGTGACGCAGAGTTTATACTCGCGTCCGCATTTCCTTCATGGACACGGGACTTGAACCCCGCGTTTATGACACCATCGCGACGCGATCCCCGCGTCTGTGATTTCCGCGTTTGTGTTCTTCTTGTGTTAACGCGACGCAGAACCCACGTCCGCGTCCGCGTTTCCCTCGCGTCCGCACTTGAACGCAGACCTCGCGTTTGAGGCATCTTGCGACGCGAACCCGCGTCTGCTATTTTTGCGTCTGTGATTCCCGTGTCTGTTATTCTCGCGACGCTAACTCCCGCGTCTGCGACCCTCGCGTCTCACTTCCAAAACCCGCGTCTTCCTGTGCACTCTCTCCTTTCATAATTATGGCTCGTCCCGAGTTCCATGGATTTCGGACCTTTTCGGCTTTCCGGTGATTTAGGCGAGTGTTCTCGCTATCCTCTTGACTTCCTACTGATTATGCGAGTGATCTCGCTATCCTCTTGCCTTACTATTTTATTGGTTATGCGAGTGTTCTCGCTATCCTCTTGACTTCCTACTGATTATGCGAGTGATCTCGCTTTATTCTTGGCTTTCCCATTTCATGTGATATACTTGCTGCTTTATGACGTGTGATACTAACATTGCAGGTCTCTCAGCTTGCAGCCTCCGGTCGCTCACTGTCTCGAAAGAGAGGTGATTGGGGCCGGTAGGTCTCTCGGTATTCAGCCTCTGGTTCCTCACTATCTCGTCAGAGACGTGATTGGGACCGTCAGGTCTTTCGGCTTCGCCTGGTTATCATGACCAGCGTTCAGCGCTTTACCTCTAGAATCGTCTAGGCGGGATGCTGCCGGATTTCCTACTCGCACTTCAAGCCGAGTTGTTCCGGTAACCTTGCCAGACGCTCCAGGGATAAATCCTGTTTGCTGTCTGTATTCCAGCTTGCTCAGCTCCGCTTGGTTGTGCTCAGCTACTGCTTTACTACATGCTAATGCCTGTCTCCTGTTTATACTACTTGTCATTACATGATACCATTTAACACATGTATATCACCTGACATGTTACTACCTGGCAAGACCCCTTGTTATGACATGACTTGCCACCAGACTAATATCAACCTCTTGACATGATTGGTTACCTGACTCCTGTTATGCTTGTTATGTACCCCTGTTATATTAATACTTGACTCTTGGTTATCACATTACGGGAATCCTGACCTGTTATCCTGTATGGAACTAAGTGCCACACGGAACAAAGTGCCACACCACACGGTGGGGGCCACCTCTTAAATCTGTGGGGGCCACCTCTAGAATCCATCCCCTCAGAACAAAGTGCCACATGGAACAAAGTGCCACACCATACTCGGTGGGGGCCACCTCTTGAATCTGTGGGGGCCACCTCTTGAATCTGTAGGGCTATTCCTGTTATGACCAGTTATTCCCGTAATCTGATAATATTGATAAGCCATAAAAAGGACAACTTGCACGGGGAATGGGAGGAAGTGATGGATGCCGGAATGATACCTTGCTTATAGTAATGGAATACCTGAACTGACGATTCGTGTTAGTGGGACTTTGGGCCCACAGAAGATGCGTGTTAGGGGGACTTAGGGCCCTCAAGCTGGTCCCAGGTGTATGGGAACTACTATAAGAAGTGCTATCAGTTCTCCATCTGCTTCCGTTAACAACCCTCGGCTTGCTTATATATGGATGTATGTGTGTTGGGGTGTACACCCGGACACATACCTAGATATATGGGTCAGACGAGTAATAATAATAAAAGACTCCTATGATGCCCGTTATGACTCTTGTTATGATTCCCGTTATGACACCTGTTTCGGACTCCTGTTATGATGCCCGTTATGATCCCTGTTATGCCCGTTATGATTCCTGTTATGATACCTGTTATGACTCCTGTTCTGATTCCTGTTATGACCACTTTGCAACTCGGGTTGTATGTGCTTGGATCACGATGATATGAGATAAAGGTATATAGATGAGGGTTTCCTTGTTTGGATTATTCCTTCGATGTACTAGTCTCATGGAACCGTGACCTAAACTCGTACGATCGGTTTTACTCGTAATCGGGTTTTATATCGGATTTCCTGTTTTATGATGATTATGTTATACCTGTTCATACCTGCTATACCTGTATACACACTTGTGCTCATCCTTGCTCGCCACTTGGCATTCGTATCACCACTCGCCTGGGGAGTTTCATCTGACTCCCCTGGATCCTCATGTCCAGGTCATGGAGCTTGGAGCTTATGGATTCTCCCAGTAGCTGGTCAGAGTAGCGCAGTGGTAGCGTGGATCTCCAGCAGACTGTTCAGAACCACATCCTTCCAGGCCCCCTGTGAGCCTCTCGAGTTTCCCTTGTAAACTCGTGAGTGCCTTTTCTACTGTTCATACTTGTACATTTCCTTGTAATCCCGCAATTGCGCATATCAGTGATGTAATATTCATGTAATATTGGATCACCTCTGGTGATAACTTTGTAATTGTACTCATGTGTTGGAATGTATAATGCACCACTTGCTTCCGTACTCTGATTCTTGCCAGTACTGATGCTTAGCGTATATACGTGAAGGTACTTCTGACTTGCGTATATACGTTGCAGTGACGTCTCCGTGTCCGCCAGGATCGGGGCGTTACAGGTTGGTATCAGAGCCTAGGCTCTCGCATCCTCAGTACGTCCAGATGGCAAATTAATGGTAAAGAAATTTGCAACTGGAATGCATGAGTCCTGGTTATACATTCCAACTACAAGTACAGAGTTGTCTATTTATCTTGATCATCTTTCCTTTGATTCCTAATCTTTTCCATCCTTCCCCTGTTTTGGTTTTTCGAAGCCATATACCAACTTAAGATATGGATATACTAGAGAGGTAGTGGCTGGTTCTAAATGAAGCTATGATATGATCTCTTCGGCCAACTCTATGAAGCTCGGGTATTTTCAGGATTGATCTCGAACGGGTTATCTTTCAGAAGTCAATAGTCGGGATTCTCTATGGATATTCTATATTCACGGCTATATCTTTCAGAGTGATCGATGCCTGGTATTCGGGATTCTCAACCATCGGTCTTCTTTATTATGCTCAGTATTATCGAGGTTTCCTTTATCTTCAAGTATTCTGGCTCATTCTCAGAGTGATACTAAGTATGCAGTACAGCTGGAATTCTATTGCAGAGCTGTGTTATCAGTCGGTATTATTTGGCATCGTTCAAAGACTTATACAGCCGGAAGCGCAGAAGTTATCTATATCTCGATTGTTATCCAGTCAACTTGAGAGCCCTACCTAAAGTGTTTCATATCTTAATTGGTATAATTCCGCCCTTGTCCTCTTTGTGTTCAAATGTAACCTTATCGAAATTGCGAGGACGCAATTGTTTGTAAGGTGGATGGATTGTAACACCCCGCTCCCGGAATACGTACTTAGTTGCGTATTCAGATTTCTCGACCGTATTTTTCGATTTACTTCTTGTATTTGTTTTGTATTATGAATTGTTTATATGATCGTTTTGTCTTGGATTTGGATTCGTGGACTCGGAGTCAGCCCTAGTCTGAACCGAGGGCCCGATCCTAGAGTATTGCTCGATTTGGATATTCTGGTATTCCGATTTGACCGATTTCAGTTTTAAACATCGTTTTCCAATATTCTAGATTTTCTATGATTTTCTGGAATTTTCCTGAATTATGTTGAAAATCTTCAAAACCGGTGTCGGCCAGTACCGTTGACCGATTCCCGAAATTTTAATTTACAAACGGTTTGGAATCTCCAGAAGTGCCTTTAGACATTATTTCTTAAAATCACATTTCCCATCTAAATACTTTTTCTAAGAATTTTCTGAAATTATTGAAAACCCGGCCAATCCGGCGTATACCGAGATTGACGGTTGACCTTATGATTTTTATCTTGAAAAGGAGATTGAATTTCTAAAAACCGATTTCACCAAAAATCATTTTATAATATTTATGATTTTTGGGAATTTTTGGGAGACTTTCCGGATTACTTTATTTTTGGGCTTTTCCGGTATTTTCCCAGATACCGAGGAGATTGTCCCATATATTCCACTTTGTCTTTTCCCATTTTCTCTCTCCTTTCTTAAACGCGGATCTCACCAACCTGGGATTCCGCATTTATTGTGAAGATCCTCCCCATTCCGCATTTAATGCACTTCAGATCAAATCCCATCAATTATCATGACTTTCTCTCTCCTCTGTCAAACGCAGCTTTGGCATCTTTCCCTAAACGCGGCCTAATCCCCGCGTTTAAACCATTTTGCCCAAACGCAGGTGAGGGCTGCGTTTTGTGTGGGAAGAAACGCAAGTTTCATCCTTGCCTCTTTTGTCTTATATAGTATGCAACATCATTATGATATCCTTTTTCTCTCTCTTCATTAATTCTTCCCTTCCAAAACATCATTTCCAAGGCACCCCACTCCCCTCTCATCATCATTGCTGGTCAAGAGAGAGAGAGGGCTGCGTTTTAATGTGGGAAACGCAAGAATCCCCTTCCTTGTTCTTTTGTGTTTTTATGTGCACCATCATTATTTTATCCCCCTTCTCTCTCCTCATTAAATGCCTCTCTTCCAAAAAAAAGTCTCCTCCTTGATATTCCAACCCCTCTCATCATCACAACCGGCCATGTGGCCAAGAGACATCAAATCCCCCTCAATCTTGCAAAAAACCCCCTCTCCTTTATTTATTTGCATCACTTCACAAACTCAAATCCTATAAATACCTTTCCTTCTCCATTTCACTTCATTTTCTCTTCTTTCTCTTCACCAAAGCCTTAACCTCCACCAACTCCTCCTTCATCTCCACCACAACAACCACCACTACAACTCCTCCAACTCCTTACCTTCATTTTCTTCCTCCTTCATCTCCATGGAAACCACCACAAACTCCAAAGCTTCCACCTTCTCCTTTACCTTCTCCAAAAATACCACCACCATCAAAATCCTCCACAAACCACCATCACTCCATCTCCTCAAGGGCCGGCCACTCCTTTTGGATTGGGGCCGTGCTCTTTTTCGTTGGCAAGACTCGAAGACCGGTCCCTCCTTTTGGATTGGAGCCGTGTTCTTCTCTGTTGGCAAGACTTAGGGCCGGTACCCTCCTTTTGGATTGGGGTCGAACTTCCCTTCGTCGGGCGCAACAAAGGAATCTTGTCAGCGAGTGATTTTCCTCGCCAAGACTTTCCTAACGCGGATCTCAACCCCGCGTCTGGGCAATCCCTTAACGCGCTCCGCGCGTTTCTGTATTGGCGTGACGCAGAGTTTATACTCGCGTCCGCATTTCCTTCATGGACACGGGACTTGAACCCCGCGTTTATGACACCATCGCGACGCGATCCCCGCGTCTGTGATTCCCGCGTTTGTGTTCTTCTTGTGTTAACGCGACGCAGAACCCACGTCCGCGTCCGCGTTTCCCTCGCGTCCGCACTTGAACGCAGACCTCGCGTTTGAGGCATCTTGCGACGCGAACCCCGCGTCTGCTATTTCCGCGTCTGTGATTCCCGTGTCTGTTATTCTCGCGACGCTAACTCCCGCGTCTGCGATCCTCGCGTCTCACTTCCAAAACCCGCGTCTTCCTGTGCACTCTCTCCTTTCATAATTATGGCGCGTCCCGAGTTCCATGGATTTCGGACCTTTTCGGCTTTCCGGTGATTTAGGCGAGTGTTCTCGCTATCCTCTTGACTTCCTACTGATTATGCGAGTGATCTCGCTATCCTCTTGCCTTACTATTTTATTAGTTATGCGAGTGTTCTCGCTATCCTCTTGACTTCCTACTGATTATGCGAGTGATCTCGCTTTATTCTTGGCTTTCCCATTTCATGTGATATACTTGCTGCTTTATGACGTGTGATACTAACATTGCAGGTCTCTCAGCTTGCAGCCTCCGGTCGCTCACTGTCTCGAAAGAGAGGTGATTGGGGCCGGTAGGTCTCTCGGTATTCAGCCTCCGGTTCCTCACTATCTCGTCAGAGACATGATTGGGACCGTCAGGTCTTTCGGCTTCGCCTGGTTATCATGACCAGCGTTCAGCGCTTTACCTCTAGAATCGTCTAGGCGGGATGCTGCCGGATTTCCTACTCGCACTTCAAGCCGAGTTGTTCCGGTAACCTTGCCAGACGCTCCAGGGATAAATCCTGTTTGCTGTCTGTATTCCAGCTTGCTCAGCTCCGCTTGGTTGTGCTCAGCTACTGCTTTACTACATGCTAATGCCTGTCTCCTGTTTATACTACTTGTCATTACATGATACCATTTAACACATGTATATCACCTGACATGTTACTACCTGGCAAGACCCCTTGTTATGACATGACTTGCCACCAGACTAATATCAACCTCTTGACATGATTGGTTACCTGACTCCTGTTATGCTTGTTATGTACCCCTGTTATATTAATACTTGACTCTTGGTTATCACATTACGGGAATCCTGACCTGTTATCCTGTATGGAACTAAGTGCCACACGGAACAAAGTGCCACACCACACGGTGGGGGCCACCTCTTGAATCTGTGGGGGCCACCTCTAGAATCCATCCCCTCAGAACAAAGTGCCACATGGAACAAAGTGCCACACCATACTCGGTGGGGGCCACCTCTTGAATCTGTGGGGGCCACCTCTTGAATCTGTAGGGCTATTCCTGTTATGACCAGTTATTCCCGTAATCTGATAATATTGATAAGCCATAAAAAGGACAACTTGCACGGGGAATGGGAGGAAGTGATGGATGCCGGAATGATACCTTGCTTATAGTAATGGAATACCTGAACTGACGATTCGTGTTAGTGGGACTTTGGGCCCACAGAAGATGCGTGTTAGGGGGACTTAGGGCCCTCAAGCTGGTCCCACGTGTATGGGAACTACTATAAGAAGTGCTATCAGTTCTCCATCTGCTTCCGTTAATAACCCTCGGCTTGCTTATATATGGATGTATGTGTGTTGGGGTGTACACCCGGACACATACCTAGATATATGGGTCAGACGAGTAATAATAATAAAAGACTCCTATGATGCCCGTTATGACTCTTGTTATGATTCCCGTTATGACACCTGTTTCGGACTCCTGTTATGATGCCCGTTATGATCCCTGTTATGCCCGTTATGATTCCTGTTATGATACCTGTTATGACTCCTGTTCTGATTCCTGTTATGACCACTTTGCAACTCGGGTTGTATGTGCTTGGATCACGATGATATGAGATAAAGGTATATAGATGAGGGTTTCCTTGTTTGGATTATTCCTTCGATGTACTAGTCTCATGGAACCGTGACCTAAACTCGTACGATCGGTTTTACTCGTAATCGGGTTTTATATCGGATTTCCTGTTTTATGATGATTATGTTATACCTGTTCATACCTGCTATACCTGTATACACACTTGTGCTCATCCTTGCTCGCCACTTGGCATTCGTATCACCACTCGCCTGGGGAGTTTCATCTGACTCCCCTGGATCCTCATGTCCAGGTCATGGAGCTTGGAGCTTATGGATTCTCCCAGTAGCTGGTCAGAGTAGCGCAGCGGTAGCGTGGATCTCCAGCAGACTGTTCAGAACCACATCCTTCCAGGCCCCCTGTGAGCCTCTCGAGTTTCCCTTGTAAACTCGTGAGTGCCTTTTCTACTGTTCATACTTGTACATTTCCTTGTAATCCCGCAATTGCGCAATCAGTGATGTAATATTCATGTAATATTGGATCACCTCTGGTGATAACTTTGTAATTGTACTCATGTGTTGGAATGTATAATGCACCACTTGCTTCCGTACTCTGATTCTTGCCAGTACTGATGCTTAGCGTATATACGTGAAGGTACTTCTGACTTGCGTATATACGTTGCAGTGACGTCTCCGTGTCCGCCAGGATCGGGGCGTTACACAACTCATATTTTTCAAGAAGTTGTTGACAAAAAGAAGCAAGATCATCATATGAAATGTCAACATCCTCATCAAGCTCGGAGTCGGAGTTTACCTCAAGGGGGTTATCCCCTTGGACCATGTAGCACACGTTGGAAGCATCACTTCTAACATCTGAGTCGTTCCCTGCATAGTATTGCTCTTGTTCGTCAAGGGAGACTATAGTGTTCCAAACTACAAAAGTTGAATCAAAGTTAGAAACCCTAGATAAATATTCATCATTTAGGGTTGAATTTAAAGCATAGATGGCTTTTGTATTAGCCTCTAGATGTTTGCCATTTAAACAATATGAATCTTTAATAGTGACAAAATAAGCATGAATACCTAGGGCTTTGAGGTACAAGGACATCTTAACTTTTTAAGTTTGGATGTTAAGAATGTCAAACATGGGAGGTGACATGAAATCCATCTGTGTGTACAAATATTGTGATTAGCTATAAATGAGGATCTTTAACTCAAGGTGGTTAGACCCAAATTAAGAGTACCAAGCTCTGATACCAATTGAAATCACCTAGAAGGGGTGAATAGGTGACTAGCTAATCTAACGATAAATTAATGCGGAATTAAAACTATTTATGTAAACTAAAAATTCTTAAGCTAAACACAAAAGGTATAACCTAAGAGTGTAGCCGAATTTCAGGTGAAGGGTTCTAGACTATCTCCTCAAGATTCCTCTAGATAAGAGTTGAGGTGCCGCTGTGGCTCTCTTGGTTGAATACAAGTGTGAGCAAACAATCCATAAGCATGTATCAATATAAGCACAAGTATATCAATCAAGTAATGAATATGAACAATAAGAGCATGCAAGATAAAAACACAAGCGAGGGATAGAGAGAGCAATCGCAAACATGGGAGATTTGTTTCGACGTTCGAGCACCCTTGCTCTACGTCCTCGCCTTCAACACTATGAAGGATTTTAACTATAATCCGATCCCACCAGATCACTCGGTGCCGCAACACCTACAAGGAGTTCACACTAGAACTCTTTAGACTCACTAGTCCCTCTCTTGTTCCCATAAGAACTACACACCGCAAGCACACTAGCTTGTCGAGGCCGCACCTCTACACCGAGCTCTCACTAGAACTCGAAACAACGCGAACCCGCAAGTCCGCCTCCTTAAAACAAGAATGAACACCTTGGTGATCTAAACACTTTGATCACCTAAAATCACTCTCACAATAACTCTCCTATAAGATTGATATAACAATGGAAAACTCAAGTATGTGTGAGAAAAACTAGGATTGATTTGGTGGTAAAAAAACTCAAGAAATCACTTTTGCAAAACACTCTTGAAAACTCTCCTTTTGATATGAAAGTATTTGGCTCTAAAACAAGAGGAGATAAACATTAAAAGATGCATGAAAAACTATCTTGAAAACCTACTTCAAATCTTGTGGAAAACAGTCCTAGAGAAGCCCCTTTTATAGGCTTCAAAAATGTGGCTGTTGGAGGCCAACTCAGCAGATCTGTCTGCGACGGTCGACCGCCCGGTTGACCGCCAACGGTCAAATTTTCGACCGTTGGACAGATCGATCGACCGGCTGGTCGACCGCAAACAGGCAATGACCTAGCGGTCGACCGCCCAGTCGACCGGGGCCATTTACAGAGAGCAGAGACTCTCTGTCGGTCGACCGGCCCAAGCTGTGCACGCTTGTGTACATCAGTCGACCAGAGCGGTCAACCGACTTCTATCTCGGTCGACCGGCAGAAGGCTAGTCCAGCAATTTTCAGGGATTAAAAACATGGCTTTTTACCTTCAATAAAATCCCATAAATTCTCTAAAAATCTATAAAAATAAGTTCAGTAATATACTTTGATATACAAACATGTTTGAGTAAAAATCAAAACATGCTACAAACATTTTGAACTATTTTTAAAATAAAGAAGTTTTTGCCTTAAACAAAAATCTGTATTTTTCCAAAATGATTTTTCCAAATTGAAAACCGATTTCTCCAAAACTCCTCCAAATATAAAAACAAGATTTTCTAAACACTTTTAAAGCTTAGTGTGTATGGATATGATCCACTACACATATATGATGAAATATCTATGTTTTTTACATTAAGCTTCTAAATAAAATTTTGATAAAAACACATGTATATATTGAAACTTAAAAACCAAACTGGTATTTTCCAAAACGAAATCTCTATTATGAAAACACATCTAAATCTTGTGTGTGAGTGTATATAAACTTGAGCAATCCACCAACTAATCTATCCTTTACATTTTATCTAAAAATAAAATCTTACTACAAACAAACATAGACACAAGTCTTCTCTTGAAGGTCTTCTTCTTCTTCTTGATTTGGTCCAAACCTTGATCAAAAGAGTTAGACTCCTCTTGAGTACTTGATGCAACCTTGATATGCGAGCTCTTGAATCACACATGCTAGCTCCAAAACTTGACTTTAAATCCTTTGTTGAAGCTAAACATCAACAAGATCTTGATCAAATATCTGAGACTAATTTAAACACAAGATCATTAGTACTATAACTACATGAGTTAATCATCATCAAAACTAGAGCGATGGTCCTTTGGGCCAACAGTAGCTACACTGCTCATATATGATATAAACATATCCGAGTCGATGCTCCACACGAGTATCATCATCCAGCTTGTTTCTACCACATTAGACCACTTTCATGGAATCAACTCCCAATCAAGTAGGTTGGATTCCCGCTGTCGGCGAACTCTACTATGGGCTTAACCCCATCTCCCTCGATGATTCTAGGACCACACTCCTAGAAAGAACCTTAGTCAATGGGTCAGCAATATTCTTCTCAGACTTTATAAAGTCCAGAAGCACAACTTTGCCCAAGAGGCGCTGAACAGACTTATGCCTGATTTGAATATGTCTGTTCATCTTCTTATTGGCATTATCTTGCTTTAGAATCTCAATGGTGGATCTTGAATCAGTATGAACTGAGATTGGAAGTATGGGTCTAGGCACGAAAGAGAATTCAGACAAAAGATCCTTTAACCATTCAGCTTCAGAGCAAGTTGTATCCAGAGCAATGAGTTAGGACTCCATGGTGCTCCTGGCAATCACTGTTTGTTTGCAGAATTTTCAGGACACAGCAGCACCACCGAACATGAATACATATTCGGTAGTAGACTTAACACTGTTAGAGTCAGTGACCCAGTTGGCATCACTATAACCTTCTATAACATCAGGATATCCAGTGTAAGTCAGACAATAGCCAGTTGTGCCTTTAAGATATCTGAAAAATCTCTCTAGTGCAGTCCAGTGTTCTCTACTAGGGTTACTGGTGTATCTACTTAATCTACCTACTGCATAAGAGATGTCAGGCCTAGTCCTGTTAGATATATAGAGAAGTGAACCTATTAATTGAGAGTATTTCAGCTGAGACACAGGCTCACCCTTGTTCTTCTTCAAAGCAATTGAAGAATCATAGGGTGTAGAAATTAGTTTGGAGTTATAAAAATCAAATTTATGAAGCATTCTTTCAAAGCTATGAGCTAAACTCAAAGAAATTCCATTAGAGATGTTGGATATTTTCATTCCCAATATCATATCAGCATGACCTAAATCCTTCATATCAAAATTTTGAAAAAGATAATCCTTTACTCTTTGGATTGCATCAAAAGAAGTTCCAAGAATAAGAATATCATCTACATATAGACAAAGGGTAATATACTCATTGCTAAAGTTCTTAGAGTATATGCAGTTGTCATGTTCATGGACAATGAATCTAAATTGTGCAATAACTTTGTTAAACTTTTGATGCCATTGTTTAGGTGCTTGTTTAAGTCCATACAACGACTTCACAAGTTTGCACACTTTGTTTTCTTGTCCCTTTGCAATGAATCCTTCTGGTTGGTCCATATAAATCTCTTCTTCAAGATCTCCATTCAGGAAAGCAGTCTTGACATCCATTTGGTGAATGAACATGTTATGAATTGATGCAAGTGCTAGAAGGATTCTGATAGAGGAGATTCTGGCAACAGGAGAATAGGTATCAAAGAAGTCAATACCTTTTTGTTAGGTGAAACTCTAGGCAACTAATATGGCTTTGTATTTGTCGACAGTGCCATCAGGTCGGAGTTTCTTCTTGAAGATCCATTTATAACCTACAGGTTTGCATCCTAGAGGAAAGTCAGTGAGAATTCAAGTGTTATTCTCCATTATGAACTTGATCTCACTGTCAATGGCTTCTTTCCAGAAAGGAGATTCAAAAGAGTCCATTGCTTCCTTGAAAGAGCTAGGATCACCCGCTACAAGATAGGTGAAAAAATCCTCACCGAAGGATGTTAGAGTTCTAGTTCTTTTGCTCCTAGGTTCAGAATCATCGGTAGAAGAAAAACTAGAAGAAGGAATATCAGAGGTATAAGGAGTAATAGAGGGGCCACTAGGTGTCACGCCCCGCTTCCCAAAATACGTTGGAGCGGAGACGCGACATGAGTCGGCGACGCATATACGCAAGGAAAATCCCTCACGTATACGCGCTAAGCCTTAAGTAACCTGAAACAAGCTACAATAAATCTAACTGTAAAAAATACTGCAATGCCACATATAAACAACCACGCATGATATCATATGAATCAAGACTGGAATAAGAACTGAACTGATATAATAAGAACAGGAAATAATACGAAAGCTAGAAAGATAAGAGTACCATAATGGAATAAGAAGAAGCTCCAGCTATTCGCGAAGCGTACAGCCTCAACGAACACCTGCACATGGAAACAAACCGTCCAATATCTGGACGTGCAAATCCAGGGTCGTCAGAACGCGACCATAATGAGTGTGTGTGTAAAGGGGAAAGCTCGTGCATATAAACATGTGCATAAATAACAATAAGAGCAACTGCAAATATAACATAACTGAATAACAGATAAACAACTGCAGGTATAAGATAATTAAATATCATGACATGATAAACATCTGAACTGAAGCATATCTGATATCAATATCAACAAAGATATAAGACAACTATCTCATCTGTAAACTAACAACTGATATCAAAGTCATCTATCACAAATGTAGACTAAAAGCTAATGTCTGAATGTGTAACCTATATGTCACTAGTCTGGTTGGTTATTATTAACCTAACTAATGTAGTACTTAGCTGTGTCCCATACCACAGCCGTTTTCCCACATATCAAACAATGTTATCGTTGTTGTAACTGCCTGCCAATATAGTGCATGTGTTTTGGAAGAGTACCGTACATGCCCGGTACCACGGTCTATCACCCCTGGCACTGAACCAGGACAAGCCGCTAGGCTCTGACAACTAAAGACCACAGCCCCACACGAAAAGACAACTAGTGTGGCGCCGTAATCCGGGCGTAGCCCTGACAACTAACACCCCTGGCGCTAAACCAGGACAAGCCGCTAGGCTCTGACAACTGAATGGGTAGCCAGTACTACCCTGGTTCCCCATGGTTGGAACCCACAACTCGGTACCATAAGAGTCTTTCCAAAATACACGACATGCATCGTCAGGCAATTACCCCTGTTCCCGGGTTATGATGTCTTTTATTAATAAGCAATCAATATGTTATTTAATATGTAGTAGTAACCAATATCTCCAATAACTGCTGATCTCAACACTGCTGATAATCTGACAACTGGTAACTGATAACTGATATCTGACAACTGTGATATCTGACAACTGTGATATCCGACATCTGTGATATCTGGCAACTGTGATATCTGATAACTGAGTAGCTGACAACTAATATCTGACATCTGAAATAAGATACTGGAGATATAGCCACTAACACAAAGGTGATACAGACAACTAGTCTCACTGACAACTATAACTAGTAACTGATCTCTGCCATCTCATATCAACAATGAAATACATGATCACTGATCCCTACCACAATGTATCACTGACAACTCATATAAACTCTGAACATGAACATCTTATAATCACCAACAAGTATCTCACCAATAAGTAGTAAACTGATAATTAGTATCTGGTGACTCTGAAGTACAAGATCATTAATATCAACTTGGTCACTAACACATTAGCTCAACCTCTACTAACTGAAGTAATCCAGTCTCTAACATCTTAATAAGTCCACATCAATACTCAAATGAATCATAAGGTATATCTTCGAGAACAATATGTCAACACACACCACAATCATATCTATATAGGGAACATCCTCTAAGAACATCGTAACAAGTCAACAACAATATCTGAATGAATCATCACCAATAAAAGGATATCAATCTGGAAGGTCCTCTACATGAAATATGTCAAGCTCATCTTAATGCATATCAGGTTTAACCATAAAGAATGTAAATCCAATATCATCTATATCACAGGTTCAGTCCAACTCCGAATAAGTTCATGTACCAAGCCAATCGTCATAATCTTTTAGTAAGGTAAGTTCACATCCAATATGTCCTCGATCAACTGCAATGTAGAATAGCAACTTCTAATACTAAACATCAACGACATATCATCTGTTAGTTCTCATATACTCAACTATAGATCCAAATCATTACAACCAATTCATAATCCCAATAGTTCTATAATCATCTAGTTCCAATACACATCGAGTAATCAGATGCAATAGTTGTTGTTCTAACATATGTCCATAATCAGTACTAGTCTACTCACTCTGACAACTATATCTGATTCATAAGGCTACACAATACCTTCTTCTATTAAGATCAATTATGATATCCCCACACGACAATATATCCTGTACATGCAGCTAAGATCTATCATGATCGAATCATTATCACCAATTTATATCTCGAGAGGTCACCTACAATCCATCCATATCCATCACATAACCCAAGGTTAGTGTCTACAATCCAATAAAGGGGCTACACCAATCTGACAGGTCAACATTAGTCGACTAGGTCAAGTGGATAGGTCGACTAATCCAACTGCTAGTCGACTATAAAGGTGTCCAAGTCAACCAGCAGAGAAATACAGAGACTCAACACTTATTCTGGAAGCTATACTAGTCGACTAGGGACTGGGGTTAGTCGACTAACAGAGGTGTTAGTCGACTAATAACATAGGCAAGTCGACTAACCAAGCTCTGTCAATCCGAATCAGAGGTACACTGAAACCTAATCTCCCACACAATAAAATATGTATATGTAACCTCTCTTGCACATATCAACATACACGATGTCCACATTATTCTATATACACAATTAAATCAAAATATAATCAATTACGTATAAAGAAACGGAACCGAAAGGAGTAAACACTCACCTTGGGGAATCTGCACGTTACCGGGCGAGTCGCCGTTACGGTCGCCGTGGCGCCGCTCTTCGCTGTCGGACTGCATAGGACGGTAGCAAGGGTCCTGGGGAAGACCTGGCTGCAATCTGGAGGTCTCGCGCTCGTCGGAAGGGCCTGGAATCGCCGCTCGCCCGCTGCCTGCGCTGCTGGTCTGGTTCTGGCTCTGCTGTGCGCGTCGCCGGGCGAGTCGCTGTCGCGGTCGCTGTGGTGCCGTTCCTCGCCATCGGACTGCATGGGAGGGTGGCCAAGGCACTGGGGAAGGTCACCATGCTGATCTCCGACGATGGGCTGGCGTGGATCGGGAGAACTCGCTGCTCGCTCGCGGCCGTGCTGCTGCTCTCCTTCCTGGGCTGCTGGTCCGGATCTCACCAAACAAATCCGAAATGCTCTAGCACGCAACCAAACATACAAATAATTATAAATGTATACTAAACACTCTCCCGAGCAACCCGACACATACGTGTACATCCACGTACATGTACAAGTATGCACATACATCCATACCCATTAATTAAGACTCATTTATTAATCACTAAAATATACATATAAATATTTAAAGAATAAATTCATGCATTCATATACATCATGCATACACATGCATGCATCCAAATTTGCAAAGGCACTCACGCACACATATGCAAACACACATTTATTTAAAGTTCTCAATTATTACAAGATTGCCCCCTATACAATAAAATGTAAAACTAACCTCGAGCCGATTTGCGGCGCACCGACGGAGGCTCCGATGGAGGTGTACGGGGTCACGGAGGGTGTCGTTGGATAGAGCAACTCGCCGTGATGAGCGTGGGGTGCGTTCGCGCTCGCCGACGGCGATCAACGGCATCCCGCGGAGAGCCGGAAAATGGTTCAGAGGAAGAGGTTTTTGCCGCATATGAAACAAAACACACATGACTAATTAAATTATATTACATGCCTATATATTTCAACCAATCAAAATCACTCATAAAATGAAAGAAGGGAATTTGAGAGTATAAGGGACACTCACGCATGGGGACCTGGCCAATGGTAAGCTTGCGGCCATGGCATTAATTCACACAAATGCCAATATAGATGAAAGTTAGATCTCAACTAATACAATCCCCATCAACAACAAAGCAATTAATGTACACGTATTAAATGTAATACTCCAAATTAAATTCACAGCCAGAGAGGAGGGAGAAGAGTCTCACGCTGGCTTGACCAATGGGGATTTGGGACTCGGGTAGGTGTTGTTGCCATGGATGGCTCACGGCAAGAGGTATGGGCATGGCCTGGAATTGCCGTGACCAAGGGCGCTGGTGTGTTCGGGAAGATTGAGGCTCCGGTGTGTGATGATGGCCGGCCAGGCTGCTGGGGTTCTGGTGCGGTTGTGAAGCCAGCCAAGGGGCGCTGCTGCTGGTTGCTTTTGGCTCTGAGATGTGCGGCAAGTACAGATTGGGGGTGCGGCTGGATGTGGGGGAGAAAGAGAAGATTAATTAGGGTTTTGTTTAAGATTAGGAATTATATGATAAGATGGGCATTGGGTTTCGGGTAACGGGTTGGAGTAGGAATGGGTTTCGGGTTGATCCAAATAGAGTAACGGGTAGTGGGTTTGATCCAAATGGGTTTGGATTTGGGTAATGGGGAAAAGGCTTGGGAAGAAGAAACGAAAGGAAATAACAAGAATAAATAATGAAAAGAATAACAATATAATAATAACAATAACAACTACTATTTAAAAATAATAATGGTGGTAGTAATTAATAATATTATTAATTAAAACTAGTAATAACACATAAAGGTAATTTATCATGTAATATCTAGAAAACAATTTGAACATTAGTATTATTAATAATCATAAAAGAAGAAGTCATAAATTAAGTTAATTAATAAAATAAATAGAATAATAAATAAAGTAAAAATAAATGCTAACACTAATAAAATTTATAATAACCATAGTAATAGGAAAGATTACTAAATAGTAATTAAAAAGATAACAAGCAATAATGGTAAATACATAAAGCGAAAATACCATTTAATATTACAAAATAATTTATATATTTAATAATGCAATAAGTCAGAAAACAAATTAATAATTAAAAATAAAATAATCGGTAAATCATAATAAATACTTTAGAAAAATAAAAATACAGTATTTCTAACTGGGGATCTTACATTCTACCCACCTTATAAAAATTTCGTCCCCAAAATTCAAATAAAGCAGGGAATGATAAAAATAATCCCAAAATCAAAGGAGACGACAAACAAACTTCACGTCACTTCTCGGCACATCATAAATCCACCACGCTTCCGCTGCGCTACTCTGATTATGCTACTGGCTTCAGTAAGGAGTAACCAATCTTAAGAGATAAAATCAAGGAATCGAATCGAGAAGAACAAGAGAAGTAAGATGAAAATCCAGATTACTCTAAAAGAAGAGTAGAGATCAAGGATATCAAAAGGTCAAAGATAAGAATCTCCAAAGGAAGGACGGTCAATTCCAAATGGACTGAATATCATAATGGATGGTATATGTAGTTTGCAGTGTAATTATAGCTTGTTCTCAAGTCACCGGTAAGAACTAGGTCTATCTTACGAAACAAAAGTCAAAGATCAAGATCGCAATTCGAAAACCTAAGCTCTGATACCAAGAAAACCCTGTCACGCCCCGCTTCCCAAAATACGTTGGAGCGGAGACGCGACATGAGTCGGCGATGCATATACGCAAGGAAAATCCCTCACGTATACGCGCTAAGCTTTAAGTAACCTGAAACAAGCTATAATAAATCTAACTGTAAAAAATATTGCAATGCCACATATAAACAACCACGCATGATATCATATGAATCAAGACTGGAATAAGAACTGAACTGATATAATAAGAACAGGAAATAATACGAAAGCTAGAAAGATAAGAGTACCAGAATGGAATAAGAAGAAGCTCCAGCTATTCGCGAAGCGTACAGCCTCAACGAACACCTGCACATGGAAACAAACCGTCCAATATCTGGACGTGCAAATCCAGGGTCGTCAGAACGCGACCATAATGAGTGTGTGTGTAAGGGGAAAGCTCGTGCATATAAACATGTGCATAAATAACAATAAGAGTAACTACAAATATAACATAACTGAATAACAGATAAACAACTGCAGGTATAAGATAATTAAATATCATGACAAGATAAACATCTGAACTGAAGCATATCTGATATCAATATCAACAAAGATATAAGACAACTATCTCATCTGTAAACTAACAACTGATATCAAAGTCATCTATCACAAATGTAGACTAAAAGCTAATGTCTGAATGTGTAACCTATATGTCACTAGTCTGGTTGGTATTATTAACCTAACTAATGTAGTACTTAGCTGTGTCCCATACCACAGCCGTTTTTCCACATATCAAACAATGTTATCGTTGTTGTAACTGCCTGCCAATGTAGTGCATGTGTTTTGGAAGAGTACCGTGCATGCCCGGTACCACGGTCTATCACCCCTGGCACTGAACCAGGACAAGCCGCTAGGCTCTGACAACTGAAGACCACAGCCCCACACGAAAAGACAACTAGTGTGGCGCCGTAATCCGGGTGTAGCCCTGACAACTAACACCCCTGGCGCTAAACCAGGACAAGCCGCTAGGCTCTGACAACTGAATGGGTAGCCAGTACTACCCTGGTTCCCCATGGTTGGAACCCACAACTCGGTACCATAAGAGTCCTTCCAAAATACACGACATGCATCGTCAGGCAATTACCCCTGTTCCCCGGGTTATGATGTCTTTTATTAATATGCAATCAATATGTTATTTAATATGTAGTAGTAACCAATATCTCCAATAACTGCTGATGTCAACACTAGCTGATAATCTGACAACTGGTAACTGATAACTGATATCTGACAACTGTGATATCTGACAACTGTGATATCCGACATCTGTGATATCTGACAACTGTGATATCTGATAACTGAGTAGCTGACAACTAATATCTGACATCTGAAATAAGATACTGGAGATATAGCCACTAACACAAAGGTGATACAGACAACTAGTCTCACTGACAACTATAACTAGTAACTGATCTCTGCCATCTCATATCAACAATGAAATACATGATCACTGATCCCTACCACAATGTATCACTGACAACTCATATAAACTCTGAACATGAACATCTTATAATCTCCAACAAGTATCTCACCAATAAATAGTAAACTGATAATTAGTATCTGGTGACTCTGAAGTACAAGATCATTAATATCAACTTGGTCACTAACACATTAGCTCAACCTCTACTAACTGAAGTAATCCAGTCTCTAACATCTTAATAAGTCCACATCAATACTTAAATGAATCATAAGGTATATCTTCGAGAATAATATGTCAACACACACCACAATCATATCTATATAGGGAACATCCTCTAAGAACATCGTAACAAGTCAAAAACAATATCTGAATGAATCATCACCAATAAAAGGATATCAATCTGGAAGGTCCTCTACATGAAATATGTCAAGCTCATCTTAATGCATATCAGGTTTAACCATAAAGAATGTAAATCCAATATCATCTATATCACAGGTTCAGTCCAACTCCGAATAAGTTCATGTACCAAGCCAATCGTCATAATCTTTTAGTAAGGTAAGTTCACATCCAATATGTCCTCGATCAACTGCAATGTAGAATAGCAACTTCTAATACTAAACATCAACGATATATCATCTGTTAGTTCTCATATACTCAACTATAGATCCAAATCATTACAACCAATTCATAATCCCAATAGTTCTATAATCATCTAGTTCCAATACACATCGAGTAATCAGATGCAATAGTTGTTGTTCTAACATATGTCCATAATCAGTACTAGTCTACTCACTCTGACAACTATATCTGATTCATAAGGCTACACAATACCTTTTTCTATTAAGATCAATTATGATATCCCCACACGACAATATATCCTGTACATGCAGCTAAGATCTATCATGATCGAATCATTATCACCAATTTATATCTCTAGAGGTCACCAACAATCCATCCATATCCATCACATAACCCAAGGTTAGTGTCTACAATCCAATAAAGGGGCTACACCAATCTGACAGGTCAACATTAGTCGACTAGGTCAAGTGGATAGGTCGACTAATCCAACTGCTAGTCGACTATAAAGGTGTCCAAGTCGACCAGCAGAGAAATACAGAGACTCAACACTTATTCTGGAAGCTATACTAGTCGACTAGGGACTGGGGTTAGTCGACTAACAGAGGTGTTAGTCGACTAATAACATAGGCAAGTCGACTAACCAAGCTCTGTCAATCCGAATCAGAGGTACACTGAAACCTAATCTCCCACACAATAAAATATGTATATGTAACCTCTCTTGCACATATCAACATACACGATGTCCACATTATTCTATATACACAATTAAATCAAAATATAATCAATTACATATAAAGAAACGGAACCGAAAGGAGTAAACACTCACCTTGGGGAATCTGCACGTTACCGGGCGAGTCGCCGTTACGGTCGCCGTGGCGCCGCTCTTCGCTGTCGGACTGCATAGGATGGTAGCCAGGGTCCTGGGGAAGACCTGGCTGCAATCTGGAGGTCTCGCGCTCGCCGGAAGGGCCTGGAATCGCCGCTCGCCCGCTGCCTGCGCTGCTGGTCTGGTTCTGGATCTGCTGTGCGCGTCGCCTGGCGAGTCGCTGCCGCGGTCGCTGTGGTGCCGTTCCTCGCCATCGGACTGCATGGGAGGGTGGCCAAGGCACTGGGGAAGGTCACCATGCCGATCTTCGATGATGGGCTGGCGTGGATCGGGAGAACTCGCTGCTCGCTCGCGGCCGTGCTGCTGCTCTCCTTCCTGGGCTGCTGGTCCGGATCTCACCAAACAAATCCGAAATGCTCTAGCACGCAACCAAACATACAAATAATTATAAATGTATACTAAACACTCTCCCGAGCAACCCGACACATACGTGTACATCCACGTACATGTACAAGTATGCACATACATCCATACCCATTAATTAAGACTCATTTATTAATCACTAAACTATACATATAAATATTTAAAGAATAAATTCAAGCATTCATATACATCATGCATACACATGCAAGCATCCAAACTTGCAAAGGCACTCACGCACACATATGCAAACACACATTTATTTAAAGTTCTCAATTATTACAAGATTGCCCCCTATACAATAAAATGTAAAACTAATCTCGAGCCGATTTGCGGCGCACCGACGGAGGCTCCGACGGAGGTGTACGGGGTCAAGGAGGGTGTCGTTGGATAGAGCAACTCGCCGTGATGAGCTGGGGTGCGTTCGCGCTCGCCGACGGCGATCAACGGCATCCCGCGGAGAGCCGAAAAATGGTTCGGAGGAAGAGGTTTTTGCCGCATATGAAACAAAACACACATGACTAATTAAATTATATTACATGCCTATATGTTTCAACCAATCAAAATCACTCATAAAATGAAAGAAGGGAATTTGAGAGTATAAGGGACACTCACACATGGGGACCTGGCCAATGGGTAGCTTGCGGCCATGGCATTAATTCACACAAATGCCAATATAGATGAAAGTTAGATCTCAACTAATACAATCCCCATCAACGACAAAGCAATTAATGTACACGTATTAAATGTAATACTCCAAATTAAATTCACAGCCAGAGAGGAGGGAGAAGAGTCTCACGCTGGCTTGACCAATGGGGATTTGGGACTCGGGTAGGTGTTGTTGCCATGGATGGCTCACGGCAAGAGGTATGGGCATGGCCTGGAATTGCCGTGACCAAGGGCGCTGGTGTGTTCGGGAAGATTGCGGCTCCGGTGTGTGATGATGGCCGGCCAGGCTGCTGGGGTTCTGGTGCGGTTGTGAAGCCAGCCAAGGGGCGCTGCTGCTGGTTGCTTTTGGCTCCGAGATGTGCGGCAGCTACAGATTGGGGTGCGGCTGGATGTGGGGGAGAAAGAGAAGATTAATTAGGGTTTTGTTTAAGATTAGGAATTATATGATAAGATGGGCATTGGGTTTCGGGTAACGGGTTGGATTAGGAATGGGTTTCGGGTTGATCCAAATAGAGTAACGGGTAGTGGGTTTGATCCAAATGGGTTTGGATTTGGGTAATGGGAAAAAGGCTTGGGAAGAAGAAACGAAAGGAAATAACAAGAATAAATAATGAAAAGAATAACAATATAATAATAACAATAACAACTACTATTTAAAAATAATAATGGTGGTAGTAATTAATAATATTATTAATTAAAACTAGTAATAACACATAAAGGTAATTTATCATGTAATATCTAGAAAACAATTTGAACATTAGTATTATTAATAATCAGAAAAGAAGAAGTCATAAATTAAGTTAATTAATAAAATAAATAGAATAATAAATAAAGTAAAAATAAATGCTAACACTAATAAAATTTATAATAACCATAGTAATAGGAAAGATTACTAAATAGTAATTAAAAAGATAACAAGCAATAATGGTAAATACATAAAGCGAAAATACCATTTAATATTACAAAATAATTTATATATTTAATAATGCAATAAGTCAGAAAACAAATTAATAATTAAAAATAAAATAATCGGTAAATCATAATAAATACTTTAGAAAAATAAAAATACAGTATTTCTAACTGGGGATCTTACACTAGGGATTCTAGATTTGGGAGGAAAGATGTTCTCAAAATAGACAGCATCCTTAGCTTCAATGATGGTGTTGTTGGATATTTCACTGATCTCAGAGTTAATCACTAGAAATCGGTTAACATTGCTATCAAGTGCATATCCGATAAAGATAGTATCAATAGTCTTGGGGCCAATTTTCCTTTTTTTCGGTTCTGGTATTGAAACCTTGGCTAGGCAACCCCAAACTTTGAAGAAATGAATGTTAGGAGTCCATATGAAGTAACGTCGGAGTCTCTTTGGGGAGCCCTATTGAGTAAGGCAGAAAGGAGAGCTTCACCCTAAAAGTTTTCAGGTGCACCTGAGCTGAGTAACATGCAGTTCACTATGTCCATCAGTGTTATGTTCTTTCTTTCAGCTACACCGTTGTATTGAGGTGTGTAGAGAGCAGTTACTTCATGAATAATGTCGTGTTCTTGGCAGAATTCTATCATATCGTTCAAGGTATGCTCCCTCCTACGATCAGATCTTAGAATTTTGATCTTCTTTTCAAGTTGGTTCTCAGCTTCAGTTTTATACACCTTAAACCAATCGAGAACTTCATCCTTGGATTTGATAAGAAAGGTGTAATAGAATTTGGTGTAGTCATCAATGAATGTCACAAAACATCTTCTATCGCCTCGGGTGAGAACTCTGTTCGAGTCACACACATCACTGTGAATAAGTTCGAGGGGTTCAGAATTTCTTATAATAGAGTGAAAAGGTATTCGGACATGTTTGCCTTGAACACATATTTCACATTTAGAAGTTGTATCATAAGAAGATTTAGGAATAAGGTTCAAGTTAATCATTTTCTTGATAGAATTGAAGTTGACATGTCCCAATCTTCCATGCCAGATATCACAAGACTCAATATTCAAGGCAATAGGAATTGAAATTTTATTGTCAGAAGAATTTATTACATTGAGACGAAAAAGGCCATCATAAACAAAGCCTTTTTCAATGAAGATATTTGATTTGGAGATTACAAACTTATTGGATTCCTTGACAATCCTATAGCAACCTCTAAGAAGTGAAGATTCACTGATTAGATTTCTCCAAAGTGTGGGTACATGCAGGACGCCTTGAAGAGTCAGAATTTTTCCTGAGGTCATTCTGAGATCAATACATCCAGTTCCCTTTATCTCTCTAGTGGACTGATCTGCCAGGCTCACACTTCCTCCACGTTGCTCCTGATAGGATTTAAACCAGAAGTGATCAGTACAGATGTGAATATTGGTTCCTAAGTCTAACCACCAGTCCGAGGAGAAGGTGATAGAATTGACAATAGGAAGAGAAGAATCTAACCTAAAGGAGTTGGAGTTCAGTTCTACCATGTTGACCTTATGTCTGCCATTTCCTCTTGGTTGAGCTTTGATAGGTTCTTTCTTCCGGTTGAAACATTGAGGCACCATGTGATTTGTTCTTCCATAGACGTAGCAGAATCTTCCACCAATCTTCTAGCCAAAGGTTCTGGGTTTGAAGGAGGAAGATTGAGAAGGTTTGAAAGAAGAGGAATTTGCATGGTGAGAAGAATGAAAATGATTGGGTTTTTTAAACTTCTTGCCCTTGAGATTCATAAATTTTCGCTTAGGCTTATCCTTCACTAAGTTGACTTTAGCTTTCATTTTTGACTTGGTTTTAGAGTTTTACCTATGCTGATCTTCTATGCGTATCACTTTTAGGGCTTGAATGAGGGTTAAGTCACCTTGCTTGTGATGGAGATCTCTAGCAAACGTTGACCAGGAAGGAGAGAGTTTATCAATGAGTCATGACACCTTATAATCATCGGAGAATTGATTTCCTTTTGATTGAAGGTGTCAGATATAATCTTGAAATTCATGAAGTTGATCATTGATTGATTTACTATCAGTCATCATGAATTTGTTGAAGGAGGAGGAGGTGAATCTTTCGATTCCAACGTCATCGAGGCCATATTCATCCTCGAGTGCTGTCCACAGTTCTTTAGCACTCTTCTATTCATAATAAATGTCATATAGACTATCAGAGAGTGCACTAAGAATTCTATAGAGACATTGATAGTCAATTTCTTCATGTTTCAAATAGATGTGCGAGGAAGGAGTTGTAGGAGGAGTTTCAACAGGAGAAGATCTAATAGATAATGGTCTAGGAGAAGGTGCAAGAATGGTGCCATCTATAACTGAAATAAGCCTAAAGTGGTTAACCAGTACTTCATCTGGTTTGCCAATCTCTTAAAGAATGTGCCGGAGAATTTCTCCGATTTGACACCCTTGGAAGGATCAGGGTTAGCCATTGTAACAGGATGGTGCTACCCGAATTCTGTATTTAAAAATTATTTGATAATGTCAGAATTTAGTTTATATTGGTAGCTTTTAGATTAGGGTTTACAGAATAAAATAGTGTATAATCCTTATTTAATTATGTGCCAAATAATTCAAGTAAAATATAACAAGATATAGACTTGTCCTTTTAATTTTCCTAATTCGAAATTATAACAATAATGATTTCTAAAGGTTATTTCAATTTTTTTTAAACTAATTTACATCTAAATTTCTAATCAATAACTCCAATTAAAATTTCAAAAATGAACTAGCAGGAATTATTTAACAATTGACTGTAAAACTTAAAGCAATTAAATTATGCAATTATAAACTAGAAGGAATTAGATAATTGCAAGAATTTAGACAATTCTATTTTAGCTACCTAATATAGTAGAAATAAACAATTAATTAACTAATGAATGTATGTAAAATCTTTTAATATGAGTTTATTAATAAGACAAGATTTAAATAATTTAAATTATCTCATAAAAGATTTTCTTTTCTTAACACACTAAATAAGATGTTATAAAAAAAACAATAAATAAAAGTTTGTAATGAAAGGATTTGACCTTGTAATAATTAATACAAATAGATTTATAATGAATAAAGTTATTAAGCTTATTAAGACTTTCCTTATCTTATAATAATGTTTTACAATGAAAACAATTAGATTATGTAAAGATTTTTTCTTAAATCTAAAAGATTTGTCCTTCTAAGAATCTGAACAAAAATTATACTGTGCTAAAATTCTTATAAGATCTTTGAAATACAAATATGTGTGACTAAAATTCAACACATATTACAAACTATTTGAACCATTTTTTTGATATGAAAATTAGGGTTTAAACCAAAATTGGTATTTTTCAAAACTTAGATTTTTGAAATGAAAAACCGTTTTCTCTAAAACTTTAAAATACAAAAACATGATATTGAAACAACTTTGAAGCATATGTATATGGATAGAATCTAATATACATATAAAGATATCTATATATATTTTTGACATGAAATCCAAAATCGGTTAAACCGAAAAACAAAAACCAATAAACTGAAAACTTGTGTGTGTGTGTGTGAACTTGAGCATATCAACACTATCTAATCTTTACACAAGATCTAAGCATACTAAACTAAACAAACCGAAGTCTTCTTGGCTTCAAGCTGACTCGATCCAAACGCGATCCAACGAGCATGACTCTAACCGAGTGCTAGATGCGATCTTGACGCTCGAGCTCTTGAATCTACATGTCTTAGCTCTAAAACTCCTTTGTTGAAGCCAAATACCTACTAAAATCTTTATCAAATATCTGAAGCTAAAAATCACAAGATTATTAGTAAACTATAACTACATGAGTTAATCATCATCAAAACTAGAGTGAAGGGCCTCTGGGCTAACAATCTTCCCCTTTTTGATGATGACAAAACTCATGGAGTTATATATGTATGGATTAAAGTTAAGCTTCATAGAAGCTCCCCCTTAACTCATGCATAGCAATAAACATAAAGATATTCAATGAATGCTCAACACAAATATGCATAAATGAAGAATATTTCTCCCCTTTTTATATAGACAAAACATATATGCTTTGATACCAATTAAAAAAAATAAACTTGCATATATAAAGTCTCAAAAATTCTTTTCCCCTTTTTGTAAAAAATAAGGAAATGAAATAAACATGCATACATGTATATATAAACTCATCAAATACTTCTCCCCCTTTTTAAACATGCATATAAAACTCCAAAATATTTCTCCCCCTTTTTGTCAATTCATCAACAAAGGGGCATTAATAAAACTCAAAACAAACAATAAAGGGCATAAATAATATTTCTCCCCTTTTTTGCATAAATCAAACAATAAAGTTATATATGCTATATACATTCATGAAGAGGAGAGGCGTAAAGTTAACCCCCATGTATACATGCATTTATATGAAAAGAGATGACTAAACCCTGACCACATAAAGTATAATATATAATGTATAAAAGGAGATGTGAAGCTCCCCCTACACACGTGTAAGACATAGAGAAGAGCAGTCAATCTCCTCAATATGAGATACACTCAACACGAATCTTTATATAGAGAAGATGTTAAGCTTCCCTTACATATAAGCAATAAATATCAAAACATCATGATACCAATTTATGATACCAATTGAAAATAAATAAAATTTTTATGATACCAAAAGATACCAATTGAAAATATCTTGTAAACTTTTGATACCAATAGAGAATGAAACATTGTGTGTTTTTGATACCAATTGAAACTTATATATTAATTCATGATACCAATTGTAAATATTAATAACAATTGAAAGTACTTTGAAAATTTTGATACCAATTGAAAATATTTTTCATTAGGAGCGTAGGATACCAATTGGAAAGTAAGAAACCAATTGAATAATATCCTTTTTCATCATAAAGAGTGGGAGTAAAATATAATTGAAAATAAAACCGATTGAAAGTTAAAAATGAATTTTCTCCCCCCTTTATGAAATACTAATGAAAACAATGCATAAGCTTGTATAAGATACCAATTGAAAAATAATTATCATTAAGGAGTAAATCAAGCTTAGCATAACATAATTTGTGCTTTAGGATGTAAAAATATTGTAAGCACAATCAACTCATATATGTATGTATGAAAATATACATACCAATCGAAATTGATACTATTTGAAGTTTAAAGCATACATATATAAAAACACATATGAGTATACAAAAAAATATCAATTGTGATACCAATTGAAAAATATGAGGATCAATTGTATAACTCATACTACCACCCTTTCATGGACATGTTTAAATAGATTCTCAATTAGGCATACAAGGCTTGGTCGCCCATCATCCGCCCTTTGAAGGAAGGGGTTTTCAAAAATAGGATTTGAAAATAGTTTAACAAGTTTGAAAACTCTATCAAATGAAGAGTATGAACTAGTTTAAGATAATTTTGAAATAACTAGTTATAAATTCTTCAAAAGCATGAAATCAAATTATATATTTCATGAAGCATGCATTTTACACAAAATTGACACTCAAGTTATATAAAGCACATATAAGACTTATGAAAATAAAGTCATGAGAAAACATCAAGTAATGTGAGTGTACAAAAATCATGTGAAAAGCATAATCATGAAAATAAGTAATGAAGCTCATATGAAATTCCTTTATAAACATGAAAAACATGAAAAATTTAATTTTCATCAAAATAATACAAACTCAAGGCATATGTATGTTTTGTCTAAACTAGAAGTATACATACATATCCCAAACACAAATGAGTCTATAAAAGAATTTGCATGAAGACAAATGACTCAAAGGCATATATGTATATCTAAAATTTTGACAAAATTGACATATACATAAAGCTAAACATATTATCATGAAAAACATATACAAAATATAGGGAATACTAGTTAAAATGCATGAATCATCAAAACTAGACTATACTAGTACATCTAATGAGTACAAATGAGCAATTAAGCACAAACATACAAAAATCAAATGTGGCTCATTAGTTATACAAGTATATATACAAATTTTAATGAAAACTATGAAGTGCAAAACTAATATGATCATTATGTAAATACACATGATATTAGAGTTATGATATACACAATAGTTAAACTATAGTGAGAACATAAAATATGGTTCCATATGAACATGGGTGTATCTCAATTACTATACATGTATGTCATAAGTCTAATTGATATGGCATTAAAACATAATAATCATTGAAAAACAAAACATGCTAAAAATCAATAATATGAAAGCATGTAAACTAAATGGGAGTTAGAGTAGTTACCAAAACTAATAGGGTTTATCTCTAGTTCTCCAAGCCATGGTGGTCCTCCCACCAAACTCCCCTTGAAAGTGATGCATCTAAAATTGTCACCGTTTACCTCGGAACGCCTCCACCATCAAGGCACCAATGCTCTCACATCGAGTGAGAGTCCACACCTACATCAAATAAAATAGGAGTGGCTTTTGGTACCCATACTTTATTGAGTCCATGGGGTTTAGCACCTTTCCTAAACCAAACATATCTATTTGTAAATTTGAATCATTTATTCTATCATAACAAAATTTTACAAGGTGGCCCTAACGTCCACAATGTGTACATGTGTACACATGAGCATACATGGTGTTATGTGTATGAACGTGGGAAGCATATATATGCCGTGGTTTGTGTGCATGCATAGGAGGAGCATGTTTCTTGTAAAACATGGATTCCAACCGTGTGTGGTTCAGGCACATTGGCTTTAAGTGGAGCCCAAACAATCAACGCTCTTCTTTAAAGCACATATTTCATTTTCAATAATAGAAGAAGAAGTGGAGCATAAAATAGGTATACTAGATGGTGAAGCATGGCAAACATGTGAAGACAAATCAATTTTCAAAGATTTATTTTCTTTTGAAATTGAATCTAGTTCTTTTGAAATAGAAATAATTTTGTTTTTCAAAGAATCATTTTCTTTTAAAACAATATCAAGTTTTGAAGATAAAATCTCATTTTTCTTCAAAACATCATTACAATAATTTTTATTTTTCAAAATTTTGTTTTCATTTAGGGCAAGTTCAAGTTGGGATTTCAATGAGTCCCTTTCATTTGAAATCTCAACCTTCTCTTGCAAAGCCAAATCAAGTTTTGAAAATAAATCCTTATTTTCTTTATTTAATTTATTACTTTTCTTTTTCAAAACTTGGTATTTTTCTAACAAGTTTTCACAAGTAATGGAAAGCTCTTCATTGAAATTATCGGCATCCATACCATCATAATCATCACTAGAAGAGCTAGCACTATCATCTAGATGAGTTTCCAAATTTACCTCAAGGGAGTCATTCCTTGGACCATGCAGCAAGCTTGTTCGGATTCATCCTCATCCTCCTTCATATATTTTGGCATTTGAAGCTTAGGAGAGGTCAAAGTGTTCCATACTGCAAAAGCTGAATCAGAATGAGAAATCATACACAAATATTCTTTCCTTAATGCTTGCCTGAGTGCCTCTAGGGCTTGTGTATTGGCCTCTATATGCTTGCTATTACCAAGACAAGATTTCTTGGTAGCGGCAAGGAAAACATGCAAACCTAGGGCTTTTAAATAAGCACTCATCCTAATCTTTCATACATCGATGTTGGAAACATCAAATATAGGAGGGGTCATGAAATCCATGAGTGTGTGTAAACAAATAGTGTGTAAATACAAATATGGATTAGCTAACCAAGATCTCACTCCTAGGTGGTTAAACCTAATATCAGGAGCGTAGGCTCTGATACCAATTGTAAGTACACCTAGAGAGGGGGTGAATAGGTGTATGGCTAATCTAATGACAAATAATGTGAAATTAAAACTAAATTGCAACACACTTAGTGTAACCAAAGATGTAGCCAAATTTTCGGTGAAGGGCTCTAGACTATCTCCTCTAATTCCTCTAAATAAGAGTTGAGGTGCCATGTAAAGCTTTCTTGGTTGAATACAAGTATGGCACACAATCAAAATCAAGCATATATATGATATGAACAATATGATACAATGCACAATATGAGAGAGAGAGTTAGAATAGTGGATCAAACGCAAACACAAAGATATGTTTCGAGATTTGAGCACCCAGCTCTACGTCCCTGCCTTCACACAGAAGGATTTCCACTATATCGTCCACACAGGACTTCCCACACAGGGAACCTCCACTGAATATTTGGGTAATATAACTTTGGAGTACACAACTCCTCTCTCAAATAACAACCTCTACACAAGAGGCTAGGCACAAAGCCAATACAATTACCTCCACTAGAGGGACAAGGCACCAAGCCAAACAACCACAATCACCTCTACACTAAGAGGGATACCAACAAACCCAATTGCGCAACTTCCTCTACACTTAGAGGGAAAGGCAAAAAGCCAAAGCAAAAGAAAGGGTTACAACTCTTGGTGGTCTCAACAAACCCCAAACCAATTTTCCTCACAAAAAAATGATCCTAATAGATAGGATAGATAGATAGCTCAAGTGTGAGAAAATAAAGAGTTTAGAAATCAAAATCACAAAGAAAAATACTTGGGAAAACTTCTAGGATAAAATAGAAATGAAGATCAAAAATAATTCCCAAAGACTTCTCCTTTTCTTGATTTTTTTCAACCCTTTAAAAATAAATAAAGATGAATCTTTTAACCACAAAAACTATTGCTGAAAAACACTTGAAAGATAGGAATTTTTCTCTTCTAAAATCTTGGTAAAATCAGCCAAGGAGGGTGCTATTTATAACCCTCCAAAAAATCTACCCGTTGGCAGTCTAGAAAGGGCAGAATTGCCCTCCCTGTCGACTAGCCAATGGTCATGTTTGTGACCGTTGTGCCTCCGGTCGACCGCCCGGTCGATCGACCCCCTCCCAAGAGTGGGGTGCTTTCAGTCGGTCGACTGCGCGATCGACCGGCCAAGTGATTGGCCATGTGTACGTCCTCGTGCACATCAGTCGACCGAGAAGGTCGACCGACTCCTAGTCCGGTCAACCATCTGATCGACCGCCAGAGCAGTCTGGCCAGGGTTTTAGGATATTGAAAACTTGTCTTTTTATCTTCAATTAAATTCCATAAAATCACATAAATTCCATAAAAATAAGTTCTTATAAGATCTTTGAAATACAAAAATGTGTGACTAAAATTCAGAACATATTACAAACTATTTGAACCATTTTTGTGATATAAAAATTAGGCTTTAAACCAAAATCGGTATTTTTCAAAACTTGAATTTTTGAAATGGAAAACTGTTTTCTCCAAAACTTATGTAAATACAAAACATGATATTGAAACAACTTTGAAGCATATTGTACATGGATAGAATCCAATATACATATAAAGATATCTATCTATGTTTTTGACATGAAATCCAAAATCGGTTAAACCGAAAAACCAAAACCAATAAACTGAAAACTTTTGTGTGTGTGTAAACTTGAGCATATCAACACTATCTAATTTTTACACAAGATCTAAACATACTTAACTAAACAAACCGAAGTCACGCGATCCAACGAGCGTGACTCTAACCGAGTGATAGATGCGATCTTGACGCTCGAGCTCTTGAATCTACATGTGTTAGCTCCAAAACTCCTTTATTGAAGCCAAACACCTACTAAAATATTGATCAAATATCTGAAAATAAAAATCACAAGATTATTAGTAAACTATAATTACATGAGTTAATCATCATCAAAACTAGAGTGAAGGGCCTCTAGGCCAACACAATATGATGCAATGCAAGGTAAATGCGAGAGAGTTAGAGATAGTGGATCAAACGCAAATATAAAAATATGTTTTGAGGTTTGAGCACCCAGCTCTACGTCCCCACCTTCACAGAGAAGGATTTCCACTAATGTGTCCACAGGACTTCCCACACAGGGAACCTCCACTGAGGATTTGGGTAATACAAACTTGGAGAGTACACAACTCCTCTCTCAAACAACAACAATCTCTACACAAGAGGCAAGGCACAAAGCCACACAAGATCAACATCTCAATAGAGGGATAGACACAAAGACAAACAACAATCACCTCTCACTAGAGGATAGGAACAAAGCCAAACAAGCACAATCACCTCTACACTTAGAGGGATACCAACACAACCTCCACAATCAGCTCTACACTTAGAGGGATACCAACAAACCTAATTGCACAACTGATTGTAGTCAAAAGTGCATTTTTATCATCATATTTACCATCACATTTTCATATTTATTCATTTAATTCTGCACAATTATTAATATTTTATTATTTATTGTGTGCAGGCCTCGAATTGTTATTTTTACAATAAATAAAGCTTAAAGAGCCCAAAAGCCCAGGTCCAAGCCCATATTTGAAGCCCAAGAGTCAAATGCAAATATCAAGTGTCAAAGTGCAATTATGCAAGGGCTAGAGTTGCAATTATTGAAGTTTAGGGAAGGGGGACTTCTATCCAACCCTAAACACCTGCAGGATCAGATTAAAAGGCCAAGATAAAGAAGAAATTCGTGGGAGGAAGATTTGAAGAAATCTGGATTAAGGGTAACTTGATTACCAAGTTATCTCGAAAATCCAGATTTAAAAGGCCAGGATTACAATTCCAGAAGCAGGCGCCCCTATGGACGGACCAGGAGAGGCCACGCGCCAAAGCGCGTGGCCAGAAGCCACCAGATTGCCGCGGAACCGCGGCAAAAGCCGCGGATCCGCGGCAATAATGATGAGATTAAATCCCAAATTTTGTGGGCAGTTTCGTCCCGGACTCTGTGGTCTTCTGCCCTATAAATATCACCTGCATTGCAATGTACAGAGCGTCCAGAGGCGAGCCAAGGGCCAAAGTTAGGTTTTTTCTAGGGTTTCTTCCTTTGTAGTTAGATTTTCTTTTCTTTTTATTTTAAAGAGAGAGAGAGATGATTATATTGAGGGTGACACTGATGTATCTTCTCTTCTCTGCCATGGATTAAAGCAATAAAGGTATTATTTTGTTTTGTTTCTTATTTCTATGTTTTACTTTTATTCTTGTTTTCTATTTCTTTTTCTCTTTTCATCTCTGTGATTGGTGATGAGCATGCAAGCGATTACCGAACCATAAGTATACCGAAGATCGGGGTTCCAACGATATTCCATGGCGATGTTCTCCTCCTCGAGGCGTATCAACTCATGCTTGCCCAAGGCTTGATGACCTAATGCGACAACGGACTGAGTTCGATCCCAAGGTTCATACGTTCAACGCCTCCGAAAAACAGTAGAAAGTATTAGGTTTTCACTTATTTTCTCCAACTCAAGTAAGTTTTCTTTTCTTCTTTTTTATTTCTTTTTGTAGATTAAATCCATCTCTCTCCATATTCTTTTCTTCGATCCATTGTAAATACCACAACTCATTGTAAATACCATCGTGACTAACAAAATAACTAAAAAAGATAAATTTTTAGAGTATAACTTGCTTAACGCTTATCGCAGTCCCTCCTTGAGGATCACGACCCGCATAGCCCTGCTACCGCGGATTAGAACTGATTCCTCGCACGATCTATTTCTAAATCTAATATCTTTACTTTTGTGTGCAGGAAAAATCAGTCAACAAATTGGCGCCGTTCCCGGGGAGGGACGGTAAGTTATCTCTAAAACAAAAAAAAAATTTTAATTATTAACTTATTCTTTATTCTTTTCTGTTGCAGGTTACAGGTGAAGAAACAATATTTTGGCAACTGCAGTGACATATAAGTGGACCTGGGACTCTGCTCAAGAAAGTAGAGCCCAGGATCCCTCCAAAGTGCCGCCGCGTCCCACGGCAAAAGCCGCGCAAACGCGGCACAAAGGAGTTGACTCCTAACCATTTTCTGCAGGCTCTTCAGATCTGCAAAATACAGCTTCTGCAGTACTTAACTTTCTGTATTATTCACCATATACCTGCTAATTTAATCAACAGTAAAAATTGGTTGTAATCGTTAAAGTTGATTAGACGTTTGCATATTAGGCACGTGTCTTTTCAATTATTTTTATTTACTGTTGAAGAGTGCTGGAGGCAAGGTACGTACGCATTGCATGTAGAATAGGATTCATCTCTTTGTTGATTTTCTGCTTTGAGTGATTCTTATCTATTTTCTTGTACACTTGCACTAATTCATCTTAAGGGCATAACCCATTAACAAGATAAGGTGGGGATTTCATCACCCTTCCTTAGCCCAAAAAATCATATCCCGAGCACTCACTAACCCAAGCCTAACTAAAAATTAGTAGACGTTGGCCCTAGGGACATCTCGGACTCAATAGGAGATTATCCTAAGGGGGAACGGTGTTGGAAGTTGACTCCTGCCAAATCAGTGTCTAGGAAGGGGATTGAGGGCCGAAAGCCCGAAGTGTGGTGGTTATTTAATTAAGGAACGTCTTTGACGGAAAACCTCCCACCACTCTTGCCCTGACCTGGCTGATTAACTTGTGGTCAAAGTCTGCACCCTACCTCCCGTGGACAGTCTAACCAGTTAGGAGTCGTCTAGGTCTAGGTCTACCCTAACTGGTTAAAATTTTTCTTTTTGTTTGTTGTGTTGGTGTGATATGGCATATAATAATAATTCCAATTTTAATCCATATTACACCCCTAACTATTATTTGGATATTACCAACCCGGCATACCCTAACTTTGACCAATCTAGTGTGCCGGAATGGTCTATCCGAATGAATATAACCCACACACTCCCTTATGACTATAATCTTCATAATAATTTCAACTCGTCACAGAGTTCATGGGGTTTCGAGTCCCCCGAGTCTAATTCTCAACCTAATTGTCCTTCATACCCATCTAGTCCACATTTTTCCCAAAATTCATACTCAGATCCACCCATTCAGAATAGAACTCCATCTATCTTGGAAATGATGAGTAGGAATGAGTCCAAGCAAAATCACCATCAATTTTAGACATGATGATACGTGAGTCCACCGACTCACAAATTATCACGATTACCCGTCCTATTTTCAAGTCCAATCAGAAATATGATCCACCTATCGACTATGAAGGGATGCTAGCTGCCATGACTGAGGCTAAATTAGCCCGTGATCATGACATAGATTTGATGGTGGAATGCTTACACCGGCCGGCTGATTCTGATATCGATGACCACTTGATTAGAGCCGACGAACCAAGTTGCTTGGAACAACAAGTTTCTAAATTCAGTACCATCTTGTGAACTTGCCGAAACTTCAAATTCTGATAATTTGGCAAGTTTTTCCTTTCCCGAATTAGAACTCGAATGTGACCTAGATTCTCAAATCTATGATCAAGTTCAATTCCTGAATCATTATTGACTCCTGTTTTGTTACCCGACTTTAGGTATATTTTAGAGTCAGTTTTGATTCCCACATCTATCATTCCTGAACTTGAATCACCACCATTGAGTCACATTCCATTGTGAAGATGATTGTGGACTTGAGTTTCAATTTTTTTGAATTGGACCCACTTCTCGAACTTAGCCCGACTCCTGAGCCCTTACTTGATTTGAGCTTCTTCCTGAGTCAGTATTCGTTCCCGTACTTCCCATGTCCAAGTCAATCATTCCATCTTTTCATACTCCATTTTGGGACAAGGAGGTTGAGACAATTAACTCTGAAATTTATTATGAAATTTGGAAATTTGATGGGGTAGAAATTCTAAAAAATGATTATACATATATTTTAGTGGGTTTATGTAAGGAAAGTTTCTGGTGGGTTCCACCAAATTATCTGTTATCTTGGTTGGGCCGCATTTCGTGGACCAATTAGACCACCTCCGGAACCACCACCCTAAGGTAACTTCCGCCTCCCTTGTTCAGTTTCATGCATATATGCATTCATTCATACATTGAGGACAATGCATGAGATAAGTGTGGGGGTGGGCTTTACTAACATACTATATAGGTAAAAACTAACAAAAAATTTGCTATAAAAAAAAAAAAAAAAAAATTTAAAAAAAAAATGTTATAAAAAGGACAGTATTTTGACTTATTTTTTGAAAGAAATCTAAGTTAGTTTTAAGGATTAGGAAAATCGTGATTAGGATTTCTAAAAACTTGGTCCAAAATAAATAAATTGTTTAAATTTTTAGGTATAGGAGAGAAATTGAATAAATAATTAGTCTTGATTTTTACCTTAATGAATGTGCATACCAAATGCATATCTAGGATTCTAAGACAAAGACCTTGTGCCTTATAAAAAAAAGAAGAAGAAGAAAAAAATCACCAATTAAGCTGATACATGTGCCTCAAGAAGCATAAGTATTCATGCCTAAGGTGAGTAAATAAAATAAGTCCTTAGTTTTGTGGCCTAGTTCACTCGAATTTGAGTCCGCGGGGTGTTTTCTCACCTGGTGCCCTAAGACCGACCGGTTTGGGAGTCACCGACTTTAAGGTTCGCTACATGGGTGGATTAGAAAGTCCGAGGGAACTAAGGAAAATTACTTATATGTACTAACACATCTAATAATCAATTAGTTAGGTATTAGGGCCTCAAGAAGCCTTGATACTTATACGAAAGAGAATTAGATGAGTTATACATGCCAAAAAATATATATAAAAAAAAATAATAAATATATTAACACATCTAATAGTCAATTAGTTAGGTATGAGGGCCTCAAGAAGCCTTGATACTTACACGAAAGAAATTAGATGATAAAGAGGCATGAGAGTCCAAGTTAAGGAATTCCTAGATTCACAAGGGTGCGTATGACTTTTGGTAACGAAAAGACTATATTAGAATTCAATTTAATCCTTACAAAATGAATAACAATTAACTTTATAAAGACCAGGTTTGAAGAATGAATAAAAATGAGGATCCTAAAACTTATAGACTACTTAGTCTCTTCAATAATAATTCAAATATTTCCTTTTTATGGATTTTGTGGGTGCAATCCGCTGAAAACCCTCACGAGACAACACTCGTCCTCTAGGGTACCTAGGGGTTTAACGGCTTGTTGCACGTGCTAAGTGCAATCGTGATTCCTACGAAAGTGAGTTAGGTTAGATTAACTTTTCATTTCTTTTTCTTTTTCTTTGTTTTTACTCGAGGACGAGCAAAAAGATAAGTGTGGGGTGTGATTGGTAGTCAAAAGTGCATTTTTATCATCATATTTACCATCACATTTTCATATTTATTCATTTAATTCTGCACAATTATTAATATTTTATTATTTATTGTGTGCAGGCCTCGAATTGTTATTTTTACAATAAATAAGCTTAAGAGCCCAAAAGCCCAGGTCCAAGCCCATATTTGAAGCCCAAGAGTCAAAATGCAAATATCAAGTGTCAAAGTGCAATTATGCGGGCTAGAGTTGCAATTATTGAAGTTTAGGGAAGGGGGGACTTCTATCCAACCCTAAACACCTGCAGGATCAGATTAAAAGGCCAAGATAAAGAAGAAATTCGTGGGAGGAAGATTTGAAGAAATCTGGATTAAGGGTAACTTGATTACCAAGTTATCTCGAAATCCAGATTTAAAGGCCAGGATTACAATTCCAGAAGCAGGCGCCCTATGGACGGACCAGGAGAGGCCACGCGCCAAAGCGCGTGGCCAGAAGCCACCATTGCCGCGGAACCGCGGCAAAAGCCGCGGATCCGCGGCAATAATGATGAGATTAAATCCCAAATTTTTGTGGGCAGTTTCGTCCCGGACTCTGTGGTCTTCTGCCCTATAAATATCACCTGCATTGCAATGTACAGAGCGTCCAGAGGCGAGCCAAGGGCCAAAGTTAGGTTTTTTCTAGGGTTTCTTCCTTTGTAGTTAGATTTTCTTTTCTTTTTATTTTAAAGAGAGAGAGAGATGATTATATTGAGGGTGACACTGATGTATCTTCTCTTCTCTGCCATGGATTAAAGCAATAAAGGTATTATTTTGTTTTGTTTCTTATTTCTATGTTTTACTTTTATTCTTGTTTTCTATTTCTTTTTCTCTTTCATCTCTGTGATTGGTGATGAGCATGCAAGCGATTACCGAACCATAAGTATACCGAAGATCGGGGTTCCAACGATATTCCATGGCGATGTTCTCCTCCTCGAGGCGTATCAACTCATGCTTGCCCAAGGCTTGATGACCTAATGCGACAACGACTGAGTTCGATCCCAAGGTTCATACGTTCAACGCCTCCGAAAAACAGTAGAAAGTATTAGGTTTTCACTTATTTTCTCCAACTCAAGTAAGTTTTCTTTTCTTCTTTTTTATTTCTTTTTTGTAGATTAAATCCATCTCTCTCCATATTCTTCTTCGATCCATTGTAAATACCACAACTCATTGTAAAACCATCGTGACTAACAAAATAACTAAAAAAAGATAAATTTTAGAGTATAACTTGCTTAACGCTTCTATCGCAGTCCCTCCTTGAGGATCACGACCCGCATAGCCCTGCTACCGCGGATTAGAACTGATTCCTCGCACGATCTATTTCTAATCTAATATCTTTACTTTTTGTGTGCAGGAAAATTCAGTCAAAAAATTGGCGCCGTTGCCGGGGAGGGACGGTAAGTTATCTCTAAAACAAAAAAATTTTAATTATTAACTTATTCTTTTCTGTTGCAGGTTACAGGTGAAGAAACAATATTTTGGCAACTGCAGTGACATATAAGTGGACCTGGGACTCTGCTCAAGAAAGCAGAGCCCAGGATCCCTCCTGAGTGCCGCGTTCCCACGGCAAAAGCCGCGCAAACGCGGCACAAAGGAGTTGACTCCTAACCAATTTTCTGCAGGCTCTTCAGCTCTGCAAAATACAGCTTCTGCAGTACTTAACTTTCTGTATTATTCACCATATACCTGCTAATTTAATCAACAGTAAAAAATTGGTTGTAATCGTTAAAAGTTGATTAGACGTTTGCATATTAGGCACGTGTCTTTTCAATTATTTTTATTACTGTTGAAGAGTGCTGGAGGCAAGGTACGTACGCATTGCATATAGAATAGGATTCATCTCTTGGTTGATTTTCTGCTTTGAGTGATTCTTATCTATTTATCTTGTACACTTGCACTAATTCATCTTAAGGGCATAACCCATTAACAAGATAAGGTGGGGATTTCATCACCCTTCCTTAGCCCAAAATCATATCCCGAGCACTCACTAACCCAAGCCTAACAAAAAAAAGAGTAGACGTTGGCCCTAGGGACATCTCGGACTCAATAGGAGATTATCCTAAGGGGGAACGGTGTTGGAAGTTGACTCCTGCCAAATCAGTGTCTAGGAAGGGGATTGAGGGCCGAAAGCCCGAAGTGTGGTGGTTATTTAATTAAGGAACGTCTTTGACGGAAAACCTCCCACCACTCTTGCCCTGACCTGGCTGATTAACTTGTGGTCAAAGTCTGCACCCAACCTCCTGTGGACGGTCTAACCAGTTAGGAGTCGTCTAGGTCATAGGTCTACCCTAACTTAGGTTAGAATTTTTATTTTTTTGTTTGTTTATTTGTTTGTTGTGTTGGTGTGATATGGCATATAAGAATAATTCCAATTTTAATCCATATTACACCCCTAACTATTATTCGGATATTACCAACCCGGCATACTCTAACTTTGACCAATCTAGTGTGCCGGAATGGTCTTATCCGAATGAATATAACCAACACACTCCATCTTATGACTATAATCTTCATAATAATTTCAACTCGTCACAGAGTTCATGGGGTTTCGAGTCCCCCGAGTCTAATTTTCAACCTAATTGTCCTTCATATCCATCTAGTCCACATTCTCCCAAAATTCATACTCAGATCCACCCATTCAGAATAGAAATCCATCTATCTTGGAAATGATGAGTAGGAATGAGTCCAAGCAAAAATCACCATCAATTTTAGACATGATGATACGTGAGTCCACCGACTCACAAATTTATCACGATTACCCGTCCTATTTTCAAGTCCAATCAGAATATGATCCACCTATCGACTATGAAGGGATGCTAGCTGCCATGACTGAGGCTAAATTAGCCCGTGATCATGACATAGATTTGATGGTGGAATGCTTACACCGGCCGGCTGATTCTGATATCGATGACCACTTGATTAGAGCCGACGAACCAAGTTGCTTGGAACAACAAGTTTCTAATTCAGTACCATCTTGTGAACTTGCCGAAACTTCAAATTCTGATAATTTGGCAAGTTTTTCCTTTCCCGAATTAGAACTCGAATGTGACTTAGATTCTCAAATCTATGATCAAGTTCAAATTCCTGAATCATTATTGACTCCTGTTTTGTTACCCGACTTAGGTAATATTTTAGAGACAGTTTTGATTCCCACATCTAACATTCCTGAACTTGAATCACCACCATTGAGTCACATTCCATTGTGGGAAGATGATTGTGGACTTGAGTTTCAATTTTTTGACTTGGACCCACTTCTCGAACTTAGCCCGACTCCTGAGCCCTTACTTGATTTGAGCTTCTTCCCTGAGTCAGTATTCGTTCCCGTACTTCCCATGTCCAAGTCAATCATTCCATCTTTTCATACTCCATTTTGGGACAAGGAGGTTGAGACAATTAACTCTGAAATTTATTATGAAATTTGGAAATTTGATGGGGTGAAAATTCTAAAAAATGATTATACATATATTTTAGTGGGTTATGTAAGAAAAGTTTCTGGTGGGTTCCACCAAATTATCTGTTATCTTGATTGGGCCGCATTTCGTGGACCAATTAGACCACCTCCGGAACCACCACCCTAAGGTAATTTTCCGCCTTCCCTTGTTCTGTTTTCATGCATATATGCATTCATTTCATACATTGAGGACAATGCATGAGATAAGTGTGGGGGTGGGCTTTACTAACATACTAACATAGGTAAAAACTAAAAAAAAAAAAATTGCTAATAAAAAAAAATTTTTTTAAAAAAAAAAAAAAAAAAAATTTGTTATAATAAGGAAATATTTTGACTTATTTTTTGAAAGAAATCTAAGTTAGTTTTAAGGATTAGGAAAATCATGATTAGGATTTCTAAAAACTTGGTCAAAAAAAAAATTGTTTAATTTTTAGGTATAGGAGAGAAATTGAATAAATAATTAGTCTTGATTTTTACCTTAATGAAATGTGCATACCAAATGCATATCTAGGATTCTAAGACAAAGACCTTGTGCCTCATAAAAAATATATAATAATAAAAAAAAAAAGGGAAAAAAAAATAATTCACCAATTAAGCTGATACATGTGCCTCAAGAAGCATAAGTATTCATGCCTAAAGGTGAGTAAATAAAATAAAGTCCTTAGTTTTGGGGCCTAATTCACTCGAATTTGAGTCCGCGGGGTGTTTTCTCACTTGGTGCCCTAAAGCCGACTGGTTGGGAGCCACCGACTTTAAGTTCGCTACATGGGTGGATTAGAAAGTCCGAGGGAACTAAGGAAAATTACTTAAATGTACTAACAAATCTAATAATCAATTAGTTAGGTATTAGGGCCTCAAGAAGCCTTGATACTTATACGAAAGAAAATTAGATGAGTTATACATGCCAAAAAAAAATATATATATATATATAAACACATCTAATAGTCAATTAGTTAGGTATGAGGGCCTCAAGAAGCCTTGATACTTACACGAAAGAAAATTAGATGATGTTATAAAAATAATATAGAGGCATGAGAGTCCAAGTTAAGGAATTCCTAGATTCACGAGGGTGCGTATGACTTTTGGTAACGAAAAAGACTATATTAGAAATTCAATTTTAATCCTTACCTAAAATGGATAACAATTTACTTTATAAAGACTAAGTCTGAAGAATGAATAAAAATGAGGATCCTAAAACTTATAGACTACTTAGTCTCTTCAATAATAATTCAAATATTTTCCTTTTTATGGATTTTGTGGGTGCAATCCGCTGAAAACCCTCACGAGATAACACTCGTCCTCTAGGGTAACCTAGGGGTTTAACGGCTTGTTGCACGTGCTAAGTGCAATCGTGATTCCTACGAAAGTGAGTTAGGTTAGATTAACTTTTTCTTTTTCTTTGTTTTTACTCGAGGACGAGCAAAAAGATAAGTGTGGGGGTGTGATTGGTAGTGAAAAGTGCATTTTTATCATCATATTTACCGTCACATTTTCATATTTATTTATCTAATTCTGCACATTTATTAATATTTTATTATTTATTGTGTGCAGGCCTCGAATTGTTCTTTTAACAATAAATAAAGCCTAAAGAGCCCAAAAGCCCAGATCCAAGCCCATGTTTGAAGCCCAGGTCAAAATGCAAATATCAAGTGTCAAAGTGCAATTATGCAAGGGCTAGAGTTGCAATTATTGAAGTTTAGGGAAGGGTGGACTTCTATCCAACCCTAAACACCTGCAGGATCAGATTAAAAGGCCAAGATAAAGAAGAAATTCGTGGGAGGAAGATTTGAAGAAATCTGGATTAAGGGTAACTTGATTACCAAGTTATCTCGAAAATCCAGATTTAAAAGGCCAGGATTACAATTCCAGAAGCAGGTGCCCCTATGGACGGACCAGGAGAGGCCACGCGCCAAAGCGCGTGGCCAGAAGCCACCAGATTGCCGCGGATCCGCGGCAATAATGATGAGATTAAATCCCAAATTTTGTGGCAGTTTCGTCCCGGACTCTGTGGTCTTCTGCCCTATAAATATCACCTGCATTGCAATTTACAGAGCGTCCAGAGGCGAGCCAAGGGCCAAAGTTAGGTTTTTTCTAGGGTTTCTTCCTTTGTAGTTAGATTTTCTTTTCTTTTTATTTTAAAGAGAGAGAGATGATTATATTGAGGGTGACACTGATGTATCTTCTCTTCTCTGCCATGGATTAAAGCAATAAAGGTATTATTTTGTTTTGTTTCTTATTTCTATGTTTTACTTTTATTCTTGTTTTCTATTTCTTTTTCTCTTTTCATCTCTGTGATTGGTGATGAGCATGCAAGCGATTACCGAACCATAAGTATATACGAAGATCGGGGTTCCAACGATATTCCATGGCGATGTTCTCCTCCTCGAGGCGTATCAACTCATGCTTGCCCAAGGCTTGATGACCTAATGCGACAACGGACTGAGTTCGATCCCAAGGTTCATATGTTCAACGCTTCCGAAAAACGGTAGAAAGTATTAGGTTTTCACTTATTTTCTCCAACTCAAGTAAGTTTTCTTTCTTCTTTTTTATTTCTTTTTTGTAGATTAAATCCATCTCTCTCCATATTCTTTTCTTCGATCCATTGTAAATACCACAACTCATTGTAAATACCATCGTGACTAACAAAATAACTAAAAAAGATAAATTTTTAGAGTATAACTTGCTTAACGCTTCTATCGCAGTCCCTCCTTGAGGATCACGACCCGCATAGCCCTGCTACCGCGGATTAGAACTGATTCCTCGCACGATCTATTCTTAATCTAATATTCTAATTTTTGTGTGCAGGAAAATTCAGTCAACAATCCAAGATCTCACTCCTAGGTGGTTAAACCTAAATATTAGGAGCGTAAGCTCTGATACCAATTGAAAAGTCACCTAGAGGGGGGGTGAATAGGTGACAATGCTAATCTAGTGAACTTAATGCGAAATTTAAAAACTAATTGCAATTACAACAATGATTCACACACAAGCAAGTACATGATATAGCAATTTGCACAAAGTAAAGAGAGAGTGAGAGCAAGAGTCAAGGGATCAAGCGCAAACAACAAGATATGTTCCGAGGTTCGAGCACCCAGCTCTACATCCCCGCCTTCACCACCGTAAAGGATTTTCAATCCACTAGCTTGTCCACAAAGGACTCCCACAAAGGGAACCTCCACCGAGGATTTGGGGAAATCACAATTACAAGGAGTACCCAACTCCTCTCCTTACAAACACAACCTCCTCCTTGAGGCACAAGTCCAATCCAACAACAAACACCTCACAACTTGAGGGCTTAGCACCAAGCAACACAAGGATCACCTCACAACTTGAGGGATACAACCCAAATGCACAACTTCCTCAACACAATGAGGGCAAGGCACAAAGCAAAGATTGGGTTTACAACTTGGTGGTCTTAAACAACAACCACAAACAATTTCTTTCTCCCACACAAAGATCCTATAGACAGAGAAAGTAGATGTAGCTCAAGTGTGGAGAATACCAAAGGAATGGAAATCAATAACTCAAAGAAAATCCTTGGGAAAATCAAGAAACTAATATAGAGAAGTTCAATCAAAAACTTTTCTCAAAAACCCTTTTCTTTGATTTGTCCAAACCCTAGAAAACACCAAATAGATTGTTCAATATGAGGCTCAAAAACTTCTTTTGATTGCTTTGAAAACACCAGAGAATCAGAAAAAATTCGCACAAAAAATCTTGGAGAAAAACTCTTACAAATGGGGTATTTATAGGCTAATCTGAAAACTAGCCGTTGGCAGCAGAATCTGCCAAAAATGCCCTACCGATCGACTGGTCGGTCGACCGGCCAACGGTCGGATTCTGACCGTTGGCAACTGCCGGTCGACCGCCCGGTCGACCGAAATTAACAGAGAGCTCTGCTCTCTGTTCCCGTCGACCGCACGGTCGACCGGCCCACTGGGCTGCCAGACGTGCACAGCCCTGTGCACGTCGGTCGACCGCACGGTCGACCGGCCCTTGGTGCGGTCGACCGAGCGGTTGACCGACCAGGCCTGTCAGCCTGTTCTGGGACAGAAATACATGTAAAAATATATTATATTAAATCCCACAAAATCACTAAAATTTCACAAAAATAGTTTTATCATTTTACATTGAAAAACAAACTTGTGTTAAAGTTCCAATACAAATTTCAAACATTTTGACTATTTTTGTGTCATAGAAATTTTGCCAAAAACCAAAAACCGTATTTTCTAAAACTTGGATTTTGAATAGAAAATACATTTTGTCCAAAACTCATCCGAATACAAAAACATGATATTTAAACAACATTTAGGCATGATACATATGGATATAATCCAATATACATGAAACATATAGATATCATGATTTTTGTCATTAAATCTAAAAATATGTTTTGTTAGAAATACCAAAACATAAAACACATGAAGTAGACTATCAAACTAAGTTTGTTTAAATAGTTGAAGCATACATGTATATAGAACAAATCTAATATACATTAAACCATGTAAATTTGTTTTGATATAAAATCTATTCATGCAAACCAAGATCGGTTAAACAAAAACCAAAAATCAAAACATGAAACGTGTGTGTTGTGAACTTGAGCATATCATACTATTCTAATATTTACAATTTGGATCTAAACACAAAACTAAAACTATGGTACCGATGTCTTCTTGTAGAGCGCCGTCTCCAAGTTGACTCGATCCAAACTTCTTGATCCACCGAGTAAATGCTATAAATGATTTTTGACGCTCGGGCTCTTGAATCAACATGTGAAAGCTTCCAAATCATCTTGTTGAAGCTAATCACCAACTAATATCTTGATTAATAATCTGAAGCTAAAATCACAAGATAATTAGTACACATAACTACATGAGTTAATCATCATCAAAACTAGAGTGGAAAGCCTTTGGGCCAACAATCTCCCCCTTTTTGATGATGACAAAACTCCTGGAGTTATATATGCATGAATTCAAGTAAAGCTTCAAAGAAGCTCCCCCTTAACTCATGCATAGGGATAAACAAACAATAAAATGCATATAAACAAGGCTCTTGACACTAAATGAATATGCATATGAAACATGCTCTTGATTCCAATTAAATAAAACAAATAAATTCCCAAAACATGCTCTTGATACCAAATAAAACATGTTCTTGATACCAAATAAATTACCAAATGAAAACAAATTCTTCTCATGTGACTTTCATTTTAAACAAGCTCTTGATACAAACAAAAATACTAACAAAACTCTTGATACCAATAAAAATAAGACTCATAATAAATTTGTTTTAGCTCTTGATACCAATGAAAATAAAATGAAAATAAAACTAACAAGTTCTTGATATCAATGAAATAAAACAGAAAAACTTATGCATAAATCATGCATATGACTCCAAATACTTCTCCCCCTTTTTGTCAATCATCAACAAAGGGGTAAACAAAATAGATACAGATTCTTCTTCCCTTAAATGTTCGAAACAACGAATCAATAAACTACTTAAAGGGGTGAAACCAAAACAATATGATACCAATTAAAAATATGACAATGAAGTGCATATATGATACCAATTGAAATTAAAAAAAATGACGATACCAATTGAAAGTAAACCAAAATTTAAGATATGCCAATACCAATTGAAATTAAACATGGCATTGAAACAAAAACAACATTGTATATCAACAAAACATGTAAGATAAACTTGATACCAATTGAAATAAAACACATTGAAAATAAAACACATGATACCAATTGAAAACACATTGATACCAATATTGTGTAAACAAATACATCTTGATACCAATTGAAGATATTTTTCTTTATAAGCATATGATACCAATTTAAGACATGATTATTTTTCCTTAAAATCAATAATCATTTTTCATCATAAAGTTAGGGAGAGGAATACAAAATCAATGGTAAACTAAATACCAATAGAATATATGAATGCAAGTTTTCTCCCCCTTTATGAAATACAAACTAAACACATGCATAAGCTTGTTTAAAGATACCAATTGAAAACTAAATCAATTGAAACAAAGTTTAAACTCAAGCTTTAGCATAAGCATAATTTTGTGCTCTAAGATATAAGAATATAATAGGCACAAGTAAAACATATATATGTATGAATAATTAAATACAATTGAAATTGATATTATTTGAATTGATAGCATACATACATAAAACAAAATCATATATGAGTATACAAAAAGATGTCAATATTGATACCAATTGAAAGAGTTCAATGATATCAATTGAAGCAACAATAATAAGTTCAAGTGTATAACTCATATTAACTACCACCCATTTCATGATCAAGTTTAAAATGATTTTTACTATAAAGCATACATGAGCATGATCTCCCATCCAACCGCCCTTAGAAGGTAGGAGTTTTCAAAAATAGATTTGAAAATATAATAAGTTTGAAAACTACTACCAAAGTGAAGAATACGAACTAGTTATATGAAAAGTTTTAAAAACTAGTACGAAATCCTTCAAGTAAGAAATAATTCAAAATATATTTCATGAAAGACATGTAAATCACATGATCATCATCACTCAAAATTCATAAAGCCCATATCATACTCATGAAACATAATCATGAGAAACATAATAAAGTGAGTGAACAAGTGCAATGTGAAACACATTTATCATGAAAAATTGACAATCAAGCTCAATATTGAAATTCCTTTAAAACATGAACACATGAAAAACTAAATTTTCATTACTAAAAGAAATTTCCTAAAAACATGAAAATCATCAAAACGATTTGAACTTCAAGGCATATGTATGTCATGTACAAACTAAAGTATACATACATATCCTAAACATAATGAGTCCACAAAAGTATATGCATGAAGGCACGTGGCTCAAGGATGTATATGTATAATCAATAGTTAAGACAAGATAGACATATACATGAAGTTAAAACACATGATCATAAAACATATCCAAAAATGAGGAATACAAGTTAGAATGCATGAATCATCAAAACTAGATTATACTAGCCCATCTAATAGGTACAAATAGGCATTCAAGCTCAAACACACAAAGATATACTTGTGGCCCATTCTATGTACAAGTATAAATCCTAGTTTTAATGAAAACTAACACCTAAACATATATTCAAATCATGAAGCACAAAACGAGTCATAAATCAACATGATAGACATAAAAATGATCATTAATGTAAATCCACATGCTATTAGAATCATGATCATAATAGCTAAACATATGTGAGAATACAAAAGAATAGTCCATATTAAACAAGGATGATCTCAAAAGCTATACATGTATGTCAATATTCTAATAATCATGGCAATCATCATACCAATCAAAACATGAATCATTAAAACAAAAATCATAGAATCATAAACATCATATGATCATTATGTATATGCATGTGCATTAGATCTAGAGCATATACATTAGTTAAAAACAAAGTGAGAATCACAAAGATAGTTCCATGGGTGACTCAAATAACTAAACATGTATACCTCTATTCTAATGAACATGGCATAAGTATAATGAACTACAAAACATAACATGCTATGAATAGATGAACATGAAAAGCATGCAAATAAAAATGGGAGTTAGAGAATGATACCAAAACCAATGAAGGTGCATCTCTAGGTCTCCAAACCAATGGTGCTCCCCTCCACCAAGCTCCCCTTGAAAGTGATGCATCCAAATTGTTTTTTTTAAGTACGGAACGCATCCACTCTAAGGCACCAACACTCTCACGTTATGCGAGAGCTCCCACCTACATCAAAAAGTATAGAGGTGGTCTTTGGTACCCATTTTCTTTTGGGTCCATAGGGGTTAGTATCTTTCCTAACCCAAACAAGATTATTTGCTAAATTTTCAACATGTAAACGATCATAGCAAAATCTAGCAAGGTGGCCTTTTCGACCACAATGTGTACATGTGTACACATGAGCATACATGTTATGGTTGTGTCCGTGAGGAGCATGTGTATGCCGTGAATGGTGTGCATGCAAAGTAGGAACTTGTTTCTTTCGAACCAAGGTTTCCAAGCGTGAATGATCTAAAGTACATTGGCTCAAAGTGGAGCCCAAACAATCAACACTCATCTTCAAAGCATTTATGTCATTTTCAATACTAGAAGATAAAGTGGAGCATGCAATAGGTGTGCTAGAACAAGAAGCTACACTAGCATGGCAAACATCAATATCATTTTGCAAAGATTTATTTTTAATCAAAACAAATCCAATTCTTTAGTAATTAAATCAATTTCATTTTTCAAAGTAAGATTTTCTTTAAAAACAACATCCAATTTTGAAGATAAAACCTCATTGTTTTTCAAAATATCATCACCTTTTAAAGCATCAATCTCTTTTAGGGCAAGTTCAAGTTGAGATTGAAGTGAGTCACGTTCACTAGTAATCTCTTCTTTCTCTTACAAAATCGTTTCAAAGGTCGAGCATAAATCCGTCTTTTCTTCTTTAAAATCAAAATGCATCTTTTTCAAAGAGTTATGTTTTTCCACAAAATTTTCAAGTTTTGAAGCAAGTTTTACATTTAAATTTTGAACTTCAAAACATCCATGGCAAAATGAACTAGAGCTATCATCTAGTTGAGAATCCGAATTTACCTCAAGGGAGTCTTTCCCTTGGACCATGAAGCAATGCTCTTCGGACATGTCTCTCCTAGATCTCCTCAACTTGTTGATAATCACGGGAAGCTCGGGAGATGTCAATATGCTCCAAACTGCAAAAGTCGTGTCATAATGATCAAACACATGTACAAGATCTTCATTAAGAGATGCTCTAAGTGTCCTAAGGGCTAATGCATTTGCCTTCTTATGCTGGCTACTATTTGGAAGGATTCTTGTGTAGAGGCTTAGTAAACTAGATGTCCTAGGCTTTTTAAATGACTACTCATCTTGGCCATCCAAATATCATGTCTAGCAAAATCAAACATAGGAGGGCTATCCATGAGTGCAAACTAAATGTGTGCAAATGAAAATGCAAATGAAAATTAGCAATCCAAGATCTCACTCCTAGGTGGTTAAACCTAAATATTAGGAGCGTAAGCTCTGATACCAATTGAAAAGTCACCTAGAGGGGGGGTGAATAGGTGACAATGCTAATCTAGTGAACTTAATGCGGAATTTAAAAACTAATTGCAATTACAACAATGATTCACACACAAGCAAGTATATGATATAGCAATTTGCACAAAGTAAAGAGAGAGTGAGAGCAAGAGTCAAGGGATCAAGCGCAAACAACAAGATATGTTCCGAGGTTCGAGCACCCAGCTCTACATCCCCGCCTTCACCACCGTGAAGGATTTCCAATCCACTAGCTTGTCCACAAAGGACTCCCACAAAGGGAACCTCCACCGAGGATTTGGGGAAATCACAATTACAAGGAGTATCCAACTCCTCTCCTTACAAACACAACCTCCTCCTTGAGGCACAAGTCCAATCCAACAACAAACACCTCACAACTTGAGGGCTTAGCACCAAGCAACACAAGGATCACCTCACAACTTGAGGGATACAACCCAAATGCACAACTTCCTCAACACAATGAGGGCAAGGCACAAAGCAAAGATTGGGTTTACAACTTGGTGGTCTTAAACAACAACCACAAACAATTTCTTTCTCCCACACAAAGATCCTATAGACAGAGAAAGTAGATGTAGCTCAAGTGTGGAGAATACCAAAGGAATGGAAATCAATAACTCAAAGAAAATCCTTGGAAAATCAAGAAACCAATATAGAGAAGTTCAATCAAAAACTTTTCCCAAAAACCCTTTTCTTTGATTTGTCCAAACCCTAGAAAACACCAAATAGATTGTTCAATATGAGGCTCAAAAACTTCTTTTGATTGCTTTGAAAACACCAGAGAATCAGAAAAAATTCGCACAAAAAATCTTGGAGAAAAACTCTTACAAATGGGGTATTTATAGGCTAATCTGAAAACTAGCCGTTGGCAGCAGAATCTGCCAAAAATGCCCTACCGGTCGACCGGTCGGTCGACCGGCCAACGGTCGGATTCTGACCGTTGGCAACTGCCGGTCGATCGAAATTAACAGAGAGCTCTGCTCTCTGTTCCGGTCGACCGCACGGTCGACCGGCCCACTGGGCTGCCAGACGTGCACAGCCCTGTGCACGTCGGTCGACCGCACGGTCGACCGGCCCTTGGTGCGGTCGACCGACCAGGCCTGTCAGCCTATTCTGGGACAAAAACACATGTAAAAATATATTATATTAAATCCCACAAAATCTCTAAAATTTCACAAAAATAGTTTTATCATTTTACATTGAAAAACAAACTTGTGTTAAAAGCTCCAACACAAATTTCAAACATTTTTGACTATTTTTGTGTCATAGAAATTTTGCCAAAAACCAAAAACCGTATTTTCTAAAACTTGGATTTTGAATAGAAAATACATTTTGTCCAAAACTCATCCGAATACAAAAACATGATATTTAAACAACATTTAGGCATGATGCATATGGATATAATCCAATATACATGAAACATATAGATATTATGATTTTTGTCATTAAATCCAAAAATATGTTTTGTTAGAAATACCAAAACATAAAACACATGAAGTAGACTATCAAACTAAGTTTGTTTAAATAGTTGAAGCATACATGTATATAGAACAAATCTAATATACATTAAACCATGTAAACTTGTTTTGATATAAAATCTATTCATGCAAACCAAGATCGGTTAAACCAAAAACCGAAAACCAAAACATGAAACGTGTGTGTTGTGAACTTGAGCATATCATACTATTCTAATCTTTACAATTTGGATCTAAATATAAAACTAAAACTATGGTACCGATGTCTTCTTGTAGAGCGCCGTCTCCAAGTTGACTCGATCCAAAACTTCTTGATCCACCGAGCAAATGCTATAAATGATTTTTGACGCTCGGGCTCTTGAATCAACATGTGAAAGCTTCCAAATCATCTTGTTGAAGCTAATCACCAACTAATATCTTGATTAATAATCTGAAGCTAAAATCACAAGATAATTAGTACACATAACTACATGAGTTAATCATCATCAAAACTAGAGTGGAAAGCCTTTGGGCCAACATAATCTTGATCAGGTTGTAGATTCTGCTGTGAATTGGGCCTCAAACCCTATTTTACCAACAATTGAGCCAACAGATTTGACTAGTCCTTCCAGTGAGCCTTCCTCTTCCTTAGAATTGAAAGTCTTACCTGCGCATCTCAAGTACGCCTATCTAGGCGAATAAGAGACATTTCCTGTCATCATTGCCTCCCACTTAAATGACAAGAAAGAAAAAGATCTTAAAACAATTTTTAAGAAAACATAGGGAAGCCATTGGGTGGACTATGACTGATATCAAGGGATTAAGTCCAACCATCGTTCAACATCGCATTCATCTCAATGAAGACGCCACGCCTAAAAGAGATCCGCAGCGTAGGTTAAACCCTATAATGCAAGAGGCTGTTCATGCTGAAATCATAAAACTCTTAGACAATGGGATAATTTATCCCATTTCTGATAACTAATGGGTCAGTCCTGTCCACGCGGTTCCAAAGAAATTCAGTTTCACCATAGTGAAAAATGAGAACAAAGAGTTGGTTCAAACTCGACTTCCCATGAAGATCCGAGTTTGCATCGACTATAGGAAACTGAATTCTGCAATTTGTAAGGACCATTTTCCACTTTCCTTCATTGATCAAATGCTTGAACGATTGGCGGGTCACGAGTATTACTGTTTCTTGGACGGTTACTTGGGCTATAACCAGATCCCTATCGCTCCTGAGGACCAAGAAAAGACTACGTTTACATGTCCATTTGGGATTTGCTTATTGTCGAATGCCTTTCGGCTTATGCAATGCCCAGTAACGTTTCAACGTTGCATGTTGAGTTTCTTCTCTGATATGATAAAATGATTCTTAGAAATCTTTATGGATGATTTCTCCATTTACGGAGATTCATTCACTCAATGTCTCCACCATTTAGAACTCGTCCTCCAACGTTATGCTGAGTAAAATCTGACACTGAACTGGGAGAAATGCCACTTCATGGTAAAACATGGAATTGTCTTGGGTCATGAAATCCAAGAAAGGAATTGAAGTGGATAGAGCCAAAATCAAGGTTATTGCTAAGCTTCTCATGCCCAAATGCGTTAAGGACATTAGATCCTTCTTAGGACACGCTAGTTTCTACCTAAGATTTATCAAGGATTTTAGCAAAATTTCTAGGCCCTTGACTAATCTGTTAGTTAAGGATGTGTCCTTCACTTTCGATGTTGAATGCATAGACTCTTGGGAGAAGCTTAAGAGAGAGCTTATTTCTGCACCAATCATATCTGCACCGGATTGGTCTAAGCCATTCGAAATCATGTGCGATGCTTCAGATTTTGCCATAGGCGCTGTCCTAGGATAACGCATTGATAACAAGCAGCATGTGATTTACTACTCTAGTAGGACTCTCAACGATGCTCAACTGAACTGCACTACTACTGAGAAGGAATTCTTGGCAGTAGTGTTTGCCTTAGAGAAATTTCGTCCCTACCTACTAGGGTCCAAAACCACCATTTTCACCGATCATTCTGCGCTTAGGTACCTCATGATGAAGAAGGATGCCAAGGCCCGAGTCATTAGTTGGATCCTCCTTCTTAAGAATTCGATCTTGAGATTCGAGATAAGAAAGGCGTAGAAAATGTCGTTGTTGACCACCTCTCACGGATCCCTAATTCTCCATGCAACGAATTACCCATAAATGAGGATTTTCTTGATGAACATTTCTTAGCTATCTCTAGGGAACCATGGTTTGCTGATATAGTGAATTACTTAGTCACAAACCAAACTCAGTCTCATTGGTCCAAAAATGATGTTTACCTATTCTTATCCCAAGTCTAATATTTCTTTTGGGAGGAACCGTATCTTTTCATGTACTGTTCTGACCAAATTATTAGGAGATGCATTCCCGATGAGGAGGTTAAAAGTGTTCTATCCTTTTGTCACGAACTTGCATGCGGTGGAACTTTGGTCCCCGTAAGACTGCTGAAAAGGTGCTACAAAGTGAGTTTTATTGGCCCACTCTGTTCAAGAATGCTTATAAATTTTGCAAGATGTGCCCTAGATGCCAAATGGTAGGAAGGATTTCAAACCGAAATATAATGCCCCTCAACCCAATTCTAGAAATAGAACTCTTTGATGCTTGGGGCATCGACTTTATGGGTCCATTTTCTAATTCATTTGGGAGCCAATACATATTGGTTGCTGTAAATTATGTGTCCAAGTGGGTAGAAGCCATTCCTTATAAAACTAATGATAACAAAGTTGTCATAAAGTTTTTGAAAGAGAACATTTTTTCACGCTTCGGAACCCCTCATGCTATCATTAGATCTTTTGAAGCTCTTATGTGAAAGTATGCCATAACTCACAAGTTGTTCACACCTTATCATCCTCAAATCAGTGGGCAGGTTGAGGTTCCAATAGACAAGTTAAGCTTATCTTGGAGAAAACTGTGAACCAAAACTGGAAAGATTGGTCCATCAAACTTGTAGATGCCCATGGGCCTACAGGACCGCTTTCAAGACGATTCTAGGAATGTCTTCTTATAGGTTAGTCTATGGCACAGCTTGTCACTTGCCCGTTGAGTTAGAGCACCGAGCCTTATGGGCAATCAAGTAATTGAATTTCGACTTGAGTAAGGCCGGTGACCTTCGGAAATTACAAATTTTCAAATTAGAGGAATTGAGAAATGAGGCCTATGAAAATGCTAGGATCACGAAAGATAGAGTCAAGATTTTTCATGATAAGCACATCATAAGAAAAACCTTAGTCCTGGACAAAAAGTCTTACTCTATAATTCTAGGCTTCATCTTTTTTCAGGAAAATTGAAATCAAGATGGACTGGGCCATTCGTTGTAAAAACCGTGTTTCCACACGGTGCAGTTGAGATCAGTGACACCAAGAATGGAAATGACTTTAAGGTAAATGGTCAACGCCTTAAACCTTTCTTGGAATCGGTGCCGGTAAATGAAACAACAATGAGTCATTTTGACCCAGTGTATTGGTAACTTTCTTCCTTTCCATTTTATTTCATGCATTTATACATTTCTTTCATACATTGGGGACAATGAATGAGATAAGTGTAGGGGAGGGTTCTAACATGACTGATAAAAAATAGAAAAATATATATATATATATATATATATATATATATATATATAAAACTTTTTGAAAGTGGTAGAACAATATTTTGATATATTTTTTATAAGAAATTAAGTCAATTTTAAGGAATAGGAGAATCATAATTAGGATTTCTTACACTTGATCAAAATAAGATAACTTGTTTAATTTTTAGGGCTAGGAAGAAAATTTGTGAAAGTAATTAAGTCTTGATATTTACTTTGATGACATATGCACACTAAATACACTTACACACTTAGGGTTTTAAAAACAGAGACTCTTATGCCTTATAAAAAATATATTATAAAAAAATAAGTCTAATTATTGATTAGCTAGGTGCTTTGGCCTAAGCAAGCCTTAGTATTGTAAAATCACCTAGAGGGGGGTGAATAGGTGATGGCTAATCTAATGGTCACTAAATGCGGAATTAAAAACTTATTAAACTAAACACCAAGTTTAACACAAGAGTGTAGCCGAATTCCCCGTGAAGGGCTCTGGACTAACTCCTCAAGATTTCTCTAAATAAGAGTTGAGGTACCGCGTTGGCTCTCTTGGTTGAAAACTAGTGTTAGCAAACAATCAACAAGCATATAACAATATGAGCACAAATGTATATCAGGCATGTAAAGATAAAAGCAATAACAGCATGCAAGATATAAAGACAAAGAGATAGAGAGAGAAATCGCAAACATGGGAGATTTGTTTCGAGGTTCGAGCACACTTGCTCTACATCCCCGCCTTCAACACTATGAAGGATTTCCACTAAAATCGATCCCACCGGATCACTTGGTGCCGCAACACCTACAAGCTCTTGGACTCCCTAATCCCGTACACACCGCAAGCTCACTAGCTCACCAAGGCCGCACCTCAAACAACAAGTTCGCACACGAACTCGAAACACCGCGAATACACTCGTCCGCCTCCTCAAAGTACAAAGTTAGAACTTTGGTGATCACAACTCTTTGATCACCTAAAATCCTCTCACAACAAAATCCCTATAGGTAGATATAGCAATGGATGGCTCAAGTGTTGTGTGAGAAAATAAGGATTGAAAATGGTGGAGGAAAACTCAAGAAATTCACTTTAAACACTCTTGATAAAACTCCCCTTTTGATTGAAAATATTTGCTCTTAATCAAGTGGAGGAAAACCTCTAAATAGTCTAAGAAAAACTGGTGAAAACCACTTAAAAAATCTTATCTTAAAACAACCCCCAAACCCCCAAATTTATAGGGCTAGAAAAACTAGCCGTTGGGAGCCAGGTTGGCCTGGCGGTCGACCGCCCTGTCGACCAGCCAACGGTCATATTTCTAACCATTGAGCCATTGGTCGACCGGCCGGTCGACCGAGACCCTGGAACAGAGAGCAGAGCTCTCTTCCGGTCGATCGGCCGGTCGACCGGGGCATTTCCAGAGAATAGTGCTCTCTGGACGTCGGCCCTCCAGCAAAGGCTGGCGTGCACGTCTGTGCACGTCGATCGACCGCCCGGTCGACTGACTTCAAGTTTCAGTCGACCGGTCCGGTCGACCGGCTGAAGCCAGAACAGAAAATCTGGGACAAAAAGTTTGGTCATTTTGGATCAAATAAAATCCCATAAAATCATGAAAAATCTACAAAAATAGTTTTAACAACATACTTTGAAAATCAAACATGCTTGCACAAAATCAAGACATGTTACAAACAATTTGGACTATTATTATAACTTGGAAATTTTGGCTAAAAATGAAAACTGCATTTTCCAAAATTGATTTTTCCAAAACTTATTTTTTCAAACTTCTCCAAGTACAAAAACAAGATATTTTAAACTCATTTGAAGCATAGTGTGTATGGATATGATCAACTACACGTACACGGTGAAATATCTATGTTAAAAACATGTATATAGGAAATTCCAAAAACCAAACTGGTATTTTGTCAAAATGAAAAGTCTTTTCTAAAATGAAATCTCTTTTATGAAAACAACTAAAAAAGTGTGTGTGTGTGTGTGTATAGATATACTTGAGCAATCCACCAACTATTCTATCCTTTATATTTTATCTAAAAATAAAATATTATAAACAAACCTAGACACAAGTCTTCATCTTCTTGAAGGCTTCACTTGAAGTCTTCTCATCTTCTTGACTTGGTCCACACACGATCCAATAGATCTTTGGATCAAACTATGCTAGCTCCAAAACTTGACTTTAAATCTTTTATTGAAGCTACACACCTATTAAGATCTTGATCATGAATCTGTCACTAATTAAACACAAGATCATTAGTACTATAACTATATGAGTTGATCACCATCAAAACTAGAGTGATAGGCCTTGGGCCAACAATCTCCCCCTTTTTGATGATGACAAAACTCATGAAGTTATATATGCATGGATTAAAGTAAGCCTTCAAAGAAGCTCCCCCTTAACTCATGCATAACAAATAAACAATAACTATGCAATGAATGCTCATAAATATGTATGCAAATATGAGGAGATAAACATGTCAATCAAGCATAAAATAAATCAAATTCTTTTTCTCCTATTTGCAAAACAAAACATATATGCATAAACATAAATACTTCTCCCTCTTTATGAATAAAGCAAGGAAAACATGCATATATACCAAATACTACCAAATACTTCTCCCCCTTTTTGTCAATCATCAACAAAGGGGTAAAAACAAAATCATCAACAAATGTTCTCCCCTTTTTGACCTAAACAAAGAGATCAATAAGGGGTGAAATCAATGCAATAATGAAGATATATGCGATATACATTCATGAAGAGGAAGACGCTAAGTTAACTTCTCTACATATATACATTACATGAAGAAGGGACGACAAACCCTAATTCACATAACGCATAATATGCAATGCATAAGAGAAGATGTGAACCTCCCCCTACACACGTGCATCACATAAAGAAGAGTTGTCAAGCGAAGAGTTGTCAAGCTCCTCAATATATGATACACTCAACATGAATCTATATGTAGAAGAGATATTAAGCTCTCCTTGCATATAGTCAATACAAATCAAAACATTTTTAATTTTTCTTATTCAAACAAAATTTTGAATTTTACTCAATAAAATAAATTTTGAGATATCTTAGAAAATCCAATTTCAAGATATCATATAAACAAAATTTTTAATTTTCCTTATTCTTGTAAACAATCAAATTTTAAGATACCAAATGTAAATAAACATTACAATTTTTTAATTTTCATCAAAACTAGAATCATATTGATACCAAACGAAAATCAAGATTGTTGCATATTTTTTATATCAATACCAATTTTAAAAAATAATGAATATCAATTGACAATTCAATTGAAAAACAAGATATGAATTTAAGCTTATCATAAACAAATTTTGTGCTTTAAATATGTAAATCTATTTTAACTTAAGCACAAATAACTCATATATATCTATGAAAATGAGAATACCAATAGAAATTGATATTATTTGAAATGAAGCATACATATATAGGAAACAAAATATGAGTATATACAAAGATATCAATATTGATACCAATTGAAAAGATTCAATGATACCAATTAAAAATAGCAATGTAAATCATGTATATGACTCATAAGCTACCAATTTGAAGAATAAATAACTAGTTAAATTAATTTTTGAAAAACTAATTAAAGATCCTTAAAAAACATGAAATCAAATAATTCATTCATGAAGCATGCTAAAAACACAAGAATTGACACTCGAAATATATAAAGCTCAAAATATCTCATGAAAATAATGTCATGAGTAAATAAATGAAATGTGAGTGCACCATAATTATGTAAATAGCGTTTTCATGAAATTAAACAATGAAGCTCAAAATGATCATAAATCTTATATTTATCAAACAAATCATGAAAAATTCATTTTTCATATAAAGATGAAGATCATGAAAATTCATTTTTTTTATTTAACATAACTTCTAGGTATATGTATGATTTATCCAAAACTAACAATATGCATACATATCCCAAACATGAAAGAGTCTATTAATAGTATTTGCATGAAGGCAAGAGACTCACGGGTATACATGTATATTTATTAGATTTGAATACAAAATACATATACATGAAGTAAAACATAAAAATAGGCAAGACATGTATAAATGAGAGAATTATCAAAACTAGCCTATACATGAGTATATAGTGAGTACAAATGAACAATGAAGTGCAAACATATATGAATCAACTTGTTGCTCACTATTTGTACACGTATATATATAAGTTTTGATAAAAACTACATTTAAACTAGTATTTACCACAAGAAGCACAAAAACATGAACATGCTAAAGATATCACATATGAAATGACATGTAAATAAACTAAGAGTTTTAGAGATAGTTACCAAACCAAATAACTAAGCTCCAAATCTCCAAAACATGGTGGTCATCCCACCAAACATCCTTGACAGTGATGCATCAAATATGTGTGCATTAAGTCCATGTGTATCCACCATCAAGGCACCCAATCTCTCACGTCTTGTGAGAGCTCTCACCTACATCAAAAACACAAGGTGGAGATTTTGGTACCCATTTTCTTTTGGGTCCTTGGGGGTTAGCTTTGTAAGGAACCCAAACATTTTTCTTATTAGTAAAATTTAAAGGATTTATTTTATCATAACAAAACTTTGCTAAATGGCCTTTGCGACCACAATGTGTACATTTGTACACCTTAGGATGCATATGTGTATCTTTGTGATCGTGGTGTACAAAATGTGCATATGCATGATGATGTGCATGAACATGTGGAACTTGTTTCTTTGAAAACAAGGTTTCCAATTTCTTATGATTAAATGCACATGTGCTCAAAGTTGAGCTCAAACAATTTATTTTATTTTTCAAAAATTTAATCTCATTTTGATTAATGGTGGCATGTAAAGCATGGTGAGATATAGAATCATTTTTCTTATTCTTTTTAGAAACATTTTCTTTTTCATTTTCAACAATTTTTCTTTTAAAGAAGTGTTTTCATTTAAAGCAACTTCTTTTTGTTTTTCCATCAAAATAATTTCATTTTTCAAATTAGTGTTTCCTTCACAAAGATCATTTAATTTAGACATTAAGGAAACATTTTCATTTTTCAAACTTTCATTTTTTTTTCAATTCATGCAATTTTATTTCTAAATGAATCATTTTCTTTTAAACATTTTGAAATTTTTCTTTCGAAGAATCTTTTTCATTTAACATGGCATCAAATTTATTTTTCATTTTCTTATTATCTTTCTTAATCATGTCATATTTTTCAAGTAATTGTTGACAAAAAGATGTAAGCTCATTATATGACATGTCATCTTCTTCTACCTCGGATTCGGTAGTTGTCTCACGGAGGTTATCCCCTTGGACCATGTAGCACATGTTGGAAGCGCCACTTCCAACATCCGAGTCACTACCCGCATAGTATTGTTCCTTTTCGCCAAGAGAGAGAATAGTGTTCCATACTACAAAAGCTGAGTTAAGATTAGCAACCCTAGATAAATAAACATCATTTAGGGTAGATCTTAAAGCATGAAGGGCTTTTGCATTAGCCTCAAAATTTTTATCATTTAAACAATAAGAATCTTTAGTGGTGGCAAAATAAACATGAATGCCTAGGGCTTTGAGGTACAAAGACATCTTAACTTTTCAAGTTTGGATGTTAAGAATGTCAAAGGTGGGAGGTGTCATGAAGTCCATGGTGTGTGTACAGATATTATGATTAGCCTAAAAATGAGGATCTTTAACTCTAGGTTGTAAGACCCAAATCAAGAGCACTTGGCTCTGATACCAATTGTAAAATCACCTAGAAGGGGTGAATAGGTGATGGCTAATCTAATGGTCACTAAATGCGGAATTAAAAACTTATTAAACTAAACACCAAGTTTAACACAAGAGTGTAGCCGAATTCCCCATGAAGGGCTCTGGACTAACTCCTCAAGATTCCTCTAAATAAGAGTTGAGATGCCGCGTTGGCTCTCTTGGTTGAAAACTAGTGTTAGCAAACAATCAACAAGCATATAACAATATGAGCACAAATGTATGTCAAACATATAAAGATAAAAGCAATAATAGTATGCAAGATATAAAGACAAAGAGATAGAGATAGAGCAATCGCAAACACGGGAGATTTATTTTGAGGTTCGAGCACACTTGCTCTACATCCCCGCCTTCAACACTATGAAGGATTTCCACTAAAATCGATCCCACCGGATCACTCGGTGCCACAACATTTACAAGCTCTTAGACTCCCTAGTCCCGTACACACCGCAAGCTCACTAGCTCGCTGAGGCCGCACCTCAAACAACAAGTTAGCACACGAACTCGAAACACCGCGAACACACTCGTCCGCCTCCTCAAAGTACAAAGTTGGAACTTTGGTGATCACAACTCTTTGATCACCTACAATCCTCTCACAGCAAAATCCCTATAGGTAGATATAGCAATGGATGGCTCAAGTGTTGTGTGAGAAAACAAGGATTGAAAATGGTGGAGGAAAACTCAAGAAAATCACTTTAAACACTCTTGATAAAACTCCCCTTTTGATTGGAAATATCTTCTCTTAATCAAGTGGAGGAAAACCTCTAAATAGTCTAAGAAAAACTGGTGAAAACCACTTGAAAAATCTTATCTTAAAATAACCCCCAAACCCCCAAATTTATAGGGCTAGAAAAACTAGCCGTTGGGAGCCAGGTTGGCCTGGCGGTCGACCGCCCGGTCGACCAGCCAACGGTCAGATTTCTGACCATTGAGCCATCGGTCGATCGACCAGCCGACCGAGACCCTGGAACAGAGAGCAGAGCTCTCTGTCGGTCGACCGGCCCGGTCGACCGGGGCATTTCCAGAGAGCAGTGCTCTCTGGACAGTCGACCGGGTCGATCGACAGGCCCTCCAGCAAAGGCTAGCGTTCACGTCTGTGCACATCAGTCAACGCCCGGTCGACTGACTGCAAGCTTCGGTCCACCAGTCCGGTCGACCGGCTGAAGCAAGAACAGAAAATCTGGGACAAAAATTTGGTCATTTTGGCTCAAATAAAATCCCATAAAATCATGAAAAATCTACAAAAATAGTTTTAACAACATACTTTGAAAATCAAATATGCTTGTACAAAATCAAGACATGTTACAAATAATTTGGACTATTTTTGTAACTTGGAAATTTTGGCTAAAAATGAAAACTGTATTTTACAAAACTTATTTTTTCAAACTTCTCCAAATATAAAAACAAGATATTTTAAACTTATTTGAAGCATAGTGTGTATGGATATGATCCACTACATGTACATGGTGAAATATCTATGTTAAAAACATGTATATAGGAAATTCTAAAAACCAAACCGGTATTTTGTCAAAATGAAAAGTCTTTTCTAAAATGAAATCTCTTTTATGAAAACAACTAAATCAAGAGAGTGTGTGTATAGATATACTTAAGCAATTCAACTATTCTATCCTTTACATTTTATTTATCTAAAACAAAATCTTATAAAACAATTTAGACACAAGTCTTCATCTTCTTGAAGGCTTCACTTGAAGTCTTCTCATCTTCTTGACTTGGTCCACACACGATCCAATAGCTCTTTGGATCAAACTATGCTAGCTCTAAAACTTGACTTTAAATCCTTTGTTGAAGCTACACACCTATTAAGATCTTGATCATGAATCTGTCACTAATTAAACACAAGATCATTAGTACTATAACTACATGAGTTGATCATCATCAAAACTAGAGTGAGGCCTTTGGGCCAACATTTATGCAAAAGATAATTAGATATGTTTGAAAAAAAGATGTGTATATAAATCTTCTGATTAAGTTGGGTATTTATGCCTCATGAAGCATAAGTATTCACGCCTAAAAGGGGTACTTCGTATAAATAAAAACCTTAGTTTCGTGGCCTTATCTGCTCGAGTGTTTAAGTTCTTAGGGGTGTTTTCTCACCTGGTGCCCTAAAACTGTCCGGTTGGGTGTCACCGACTGAATGCTCATTACATGGGCAGACTAGAAAGCCTAATGAAATTGAGGAATAAATTTTCACCAAAAAATAAATAAGTATAAGGCATAGGAGTTAATGTTAAAGAATCCTTAGTCAACTTCACAGTTACGATGGTGCGTACGACTTAGGGTAAATTAATAGACTAGATGAGAAGTTCAATTTGACTCCTTACGTTAATTGATGACAGGTTTTGAATAGAGACTAAGTTTAGGATTGAAAAATTTGATATTCCTATAACTTATAGATTACTTAAAGCCTTATAAATTTACTTCAAATATTTTCTCTTTTCAAAATGCTTTTCGAAAATACTAACTTTTTTCTCTTTCTTTTTGGATTTTGTGGGTGCAATCCACTGAAAACCCTCACGAGACAAAACTCATCCTCCAGGGTAACCTAGAGGTTTAACAGCTTGTTGCACATGCTCAGTGCAATCGAGTGACCTACGAAAGTCGTCTAATAATTGATTAGAATTAGTCTGATGTTTTGCTTGAGGGCGAGCAAAAGATAAGTGTGGGGGTGTGATTAGTCACATATATTGCATTTATATTGTTACCTTACCATACTTTTTAGCTAATAAATCCTATTAATAAGTCTTCTTTTTCTTTGTTAAATGTAGGCCCAAGTGCTAAATGAAAGAAAAGAGAAACAAGCCCAAAAGCCCACCAAATTCTGATTTAATTCAGAATAAATTCAAAATGAAGAAATCAGGGCAAAATCTTGGCATATCAAGAGGTTGAGAAGAATCCTCCCTGAATCAAGTGATTGAAGCCACATAATCAAAGGCTATTTCGTTAACGTTTGGAGCAAAAACAAGAAATCCAGTAAAAGAAACGGGCAAATCACCAAACCAGGAGATCCCCCCTTTTGGTGTGGCCACCTGGCCACACCAAGGGCGCGAAAACGCGGCCCTAGCCGCGTTTTCGCAGCTTGTTGGAGGTTGTTAGGGGAGCGTTTGCTCCCCCACTCTTCTCGGGATCCTCCCCTTTTGGTTTTTCCCTATAAATATCAGTTTCAGCAAAGGAAAATGAAGCGAAGACTAGGATTAGAATTTGTATTTATTTTCTTAGAATTTAGGCTCTTTGTTAGCTAGCACAAAAGTTGTAATCTTATTTTTTAATTTGTAGTCCAGTATCAAAACTTATGTGAGAGAGGAATTGAGTGTTTGTACATGAGAATTGAGGTGACATCAATACAAGAATTGAGATGCTTTTTCTTCCACTCGTATTACGGTATAGCTTGCATTGTTTATTTGATTTCCTTGTTGTTTTCCATGAATAACTAAATGGTTTTCCGGGCTCGCTATTGTAACTCTCTCTAGTTCTTCTTCGCTTTAGTTTTAAAGAAAAAGACCCAATGAATCATATGCATGCCTTACTTAAAAGCCTTTCTTTTTAATAGTGTTCTTGAAGGCACATGAGGATGGGTTTGGATTGTTAAACTCTCACTTCTTTCATGAACGTCTCTTGAATTGTTTTTACTTCATTCTTGCTTCTTCGCGCTTGATGATTTAATATTCAATTCTAAACGATTTCTCAAAGAAAAGACTAAACTCTTCCAACCATCTTATGTGTGCTTTACTTCAAATTTCTAAAAATCAACTTTAAGTTTTGCCTATGATCACTTTGAGGCACTTAAGATCTTAATAGAAGAATGAACAATTGAGTAGTGAGATAGTGAGCCCAGATTTGCTCCATTAATATAATCAACAAAACAATCTTTGAACTTTTTAAATCACCTTCTCTAAAATCTTTTCTAAAGTTGTAATTTCTCATTTAATCATCTCTTTCTTTTCATTCTCTTTTTCATAAAGAACAAACACAATTCTTTGTTTTTAAATGATTTACTGAAAAGCTTCCATCGCATTCCTCCTCGTGGACATGACCCGTTAGCCACAAGCTACACGGTAAACTCTTAAACTCTTTGATTGTTCTTTCTTTTAGCAATCAGTGTGCCATACTTGTGTTGAACCAAGAGAGCTTTACACAACACCTCAACACTTATTTAGAGGAATTTAGAGGAGATAGTCCAGAGCCCTTCATCGGGAATTCGGCTACACTCTTTGGTTACACTAAGTGTATTGCAATTTATTTTTGATTCTGCATCATTTGTCATTAGATTAGCCTTACACCTATTCACCCCCCTCTAGGTATACTTTCATTAACAACAATATATTTTCGCATAGCTTTATTCTCATAATTTTATGAAATAACCTTATTTAACTAAATAGGCTGCATGAGACACGAGAATAGAAGCAGATCTTTTAACTCTGTCTCGGTCTTCTGAATTTAAAGTCAAGACATACAAAAGCTTTGATATAAAATGTTTCAAATTTCATACAAGTCATCCAAAGAGTCTAACTGTATTCAAAATAGCTAAGTTGTTATCATGACGATGACGACAAGCTATATAAGTGTGCATGATATTGACCAAAAAGGAGTTATTACTTATTACGGGATAATCCAAGATATCCTCAAACTATCGTTCAATGAGGGGCGCAAGAATATCATTTTATTTGAGTGTGACTGGGCTGATAACAACAAGAACAAAATAGAAAAATATGGCTTCACACTTGTTGAGTTTACAAGGCCAAATAAGAAAACTTATCCCTTCATTCTACCTTCTCTGGTATTGTAAACATTCTTCGTGCAGATCCATTGGATAAGCCTTGGATGGTGCCTATTGTCACAAAACCAAGAGATACATTCGATTTAAGTACCGAAGATAAATGCTTGGAGGCAATGCCCATCCGAAGCGATCCTAATGTGGCGACTACTTCTACTAACCATGTTGACCCTATAGAAGAGTAACAATTCATAATGTATTCTGATTTTTTCTACTTTAATTTTAATTATATATTTGATTTTTCAATGTAACATAGTATTAATATACGACTTCTCTTACTTTATGTCTGGAGATGATCTAGTTTCATATATGTACTTTATTTCTGGAGATGAGCTAATTGCATGTATTTTATGACTGCTTAATTTTATATGTTGTGTACTTTATTTTTCGTGTTGACTTACATATGTATTATACTACTGCCTAACTTTGAGTTTATAATTGTAAAACACAGGTTTTCCAAATGGTAGCATCATTCTCCAGCCAGTCCAGGAGGAAAACAAGGCCAGTTGGCACAATCCAGATTGACGGTGATGGTTGCCTGTTTGGCCCTCACTATGATGCACTCTCAGATCACATTAGCCATCATGTCTGCCACTACGATAAGTTCTCTCCGACCCTGACTTGGCCTGACCACAAGAACTCGAGAGAGTTGAAGCATTATATCATGAGTTGGTTGTAAGTTGTGTTATACTTTATTGAGATTTTATGTTTTTTTTTATTTATGCTTTATTTAGTTTAATTGACATTTTGTTAAATATAGGGTGATTTTTCACTATCAGCTTGGAATGACACGGGAGATATTCAAAGGAAGTTCTGTAAGTGGTTCAATGACAATGTCAGAAAGAAGTGGAACGACAACAAAAATCGTTCCCTTCGTCGTACTTTTGATCACTGCAAGGGGGTCCATAGGTGATGCTACTACATTGCAGCCGGACAGAGTCGACAGGTGAGACTTGGATGAACTTCTTGTCGACATATGAAAAGAACAGCTAGGACGACGTGAGCAGATTGGTAAAATTAAAAAGTTTTAAATTCTTTATATATTATTATCCATTTGGTTCACTGACTTGTTTTTTTTTTTAATTTGTAGTCGAAGAGGGAAAAAATAAGGCCTTTCGCATTGCAAATGACTTACCCTATAGGATGGGCAGAGACTCTCTTTTGTGCGGAAGGGTAAATTTGTAAGTATAAATTTATATTCATTTGGTTTTATAGCATATTTGCTTTTTACCTTCCATTTATTTTATAAATTTCTTGCATTTTAATAGAGAGAGACATGCGGAAGGGAGTCGAACGCGAAAGAGATCTACAACAAGGAATCTCTTAAGATGGATGAGCTCCATGCTCCTGAGGGTGAGCTTCCTTTACCCCGTACCCAAGAAAGCCAGTCCGCCGACGCTTTGTCTATTGGTGTAAGTATTTAAAGATTAGTTAATATATCCTTATATTTTTTGAAAATGTAGACATATAATTTGACTTATAATATATTGTTAATTTTCAGCTCCAGCTCGAGAAGAATTATGACGCGGCGGTAGCAGATGGCAGCGACGAGAGTAGTGCCAGTACACGACGGCGGTAGCAGAGACATTTGAACATGTCACCAGGCTCAGGTGCACGTGGATGTTCCCAGAGTCACCAGGCCCAGTGAAGGGATCTCTACACAGTCCAGCTTGAGCAGGAGTCTGGGGCCATGAGACAGGAGTCTGAGGCCATGAGGCAGCAGTCGGAGACTGACCGACAGAGGAATACAGTCTTGAGGCTGCTCAGAGAGACGCAGCTGTTCATGGCCCAGATTGCAGCGAGTGAACAAAGTGCCAGACAACTTGGGGGGGCGACAATACTAGTGACAAACATAACGATGAGTCTTAGGTGATATTCCTTGTATTGAGTTGACTTTTGTAAAAATACTTTATATGTGCACTTTACATTTATGCTTTTATTTTATACTGTTTGGTAAATTTTTAAGTTGTGATATACTTTGATATATGTGATATATGCACTTTGATATGACATACTTTGATATGTGTGTGTGTGATTTGGTGTGACATATGTGATACGGTGCCATATATGTGATACGATGTATTATGTATTGGTTTGAAATTGTTTATTTTTACAGATTTGTATTGTAGATTTTAAATTGATATTGCAATTTTTTTAGAAAAATAATACAAATTGTGTCAAAAATAAAATTCAACGCAATAACAGGTCAAACATTGCGTCAAATTTGATTATTCGAGTTGACCAATAATTACGTCGAAAAACATATTCGACGCAACCTATTGAAACTGATGGTATTTTTATACCAAATTTTTGCACAGTTTATGCAGACAAGGGAAGCTGACAAATGGCGTCGAATTTTTGGGTTTTTCGACGAAACATTTTACTTATAAGTGCGTCGATTATTTGAATTCGACGCAATTTGTGGCAACGGGTCAGATTTTTATACCAAAAATTTTAAGATCGTGAGCAGTTTTGAAACTAGATATCTGCGTCGAAAAATATATTTGACGCAATAATTATTTTTTCAAATTAAAATGAAAATTGTGTCGAATGTTTGACGCAATATTTAAAATATAGAAAATAATTAAAAAAATATTTGCGTCGAATTTTAATTTTGCGTCAAAAATTCGACGCAAACTTTTTGTCGAGGTCCTCTACATCAGATATTTTCGACGCAACTTTTTGACGCAAGCTATAAATTTTCGACGCAAAATGTCAATATTCGTCGCAAATTTTGACGCAATCTTGCAGGCATTCTAGTAGTGATATATAGTCTAATCCAACTGAGAAGCTTCGTTCTCGGGTACTTGTACTTGATGCCTGACTGGTCTGTGTTGGTCTTGTTAAAACTCTGTCTGTTTCACTATTTGTACTAGTTGCACTGTTGCACTGATGCAAGATAGCTTGTTGCACTTTAACTTTCTTCTCTATTTGTTGCAGGCGGCGGCAGGATTAGACTCGGGCAGAATGTGTGCTTAGCGGAGATGAGGGTGAGAAAGCGCTGCAGCTGTCGATGGACGAGAGCAAGGGGTCGTCGGGAGATGGCAGAGATGGAGAGAAAAATTGATGTTACAGTGGTTGTAGCTGGATCTACTGGAAGAAGAAGATGTCGGGGGGCAGTTGTTGGCGCCAGGACGGAGAAAGTGATGTACTTGCGGGGGCTCTGGGGAGGAAATCGGCTGGGGCATTGTTGAGGCAGGCGCACTGGGCGGCGATCCTCTTGGGGAAGCAGCATAGGAGGTGAGGCCGAGCACAAGGAGGTGTTGCAGGCGGTTGGAAGGTGTTCTTAATCAGGAACTTCTCTAAAATTAATCTTTCCTAAAAGTAGGAATCAAAGTATTAAAACTATCAGGTCAGAATTTTCAGACATAATTCTAGACAGATCACCTAATTTCTGATGTTAGTGTTGCTATTTCCATGTTTTGGCACCAATATCACAGGCTTCCAAAATCACCAGAGTATGAATTGAATATTTCTATTGCCAAAGATTTAGATCAATTTTAAGAAAGAAAAACCCTCAGTGGAAAACTTATCAGGCAAGCATGTTTTTTTTGTATGAATGCTTTGTAGTTTCAGGTCCTTTCTTTCTAAGCAGAAGTAGGAATTTCGAGATACACT
>JAVJIF010001619.1:0-74112 GCA_038442645.1 Agave tequilana
TCAGGCAGGTTTCGGTCGACCGCCCGGTCGACCGTGAAACGTGCACACGGTACGCACCTGCTGCCAGAACCTCGGTCGACTGGGACGGTCGACCGACTTGACCTGACATAGGGTCGGTCGGCCGGTCGGTCGACCGGCTCAGGTCAAAAGTCAAAACTGAAATAGATTTTTGAGGGGAATTTAAAATAAACCAAGTAGTTTTGAATAGAGATATATATAAAACATAAAAATGAGTTTGTAGGCAGAAGATTGTATACAAAAATATTTTGTACATATTATAGGAAATATTTTGGAAATAAGATGTGTGCAAAAACGTGTGTGATAGAGCTTCAAACCTATTCACTATTCTTTAACAAAACTATAAAACTAGAAACAAATCTAATGAATTATCTTGAGAAATCTTGAAGTCTTGAGCCATGCAATGCCTTGCTAGAGCCTTCTCTTCTATGTTCCTTCCTTGATGTGCAAAACGCCTTCTTTGCTTCATGAACCTAGAAGTTCTTGCAATAGCTAAGCAATGGCCTCCAAATATGGTACTAACCTGAAACTTATCTTAAACAAACTAATTAGTACCAAATAGCTCTTATTTGTTTTGTTATCATCAAAACTCTAAACAAATGGAGAGTGTAACCTTTTGGGCCAACAAAGAGCTCGCGCTTCAAAGCTCGCGTCAAGTACTCAAGAGGAGTCTAACTCTTTGGATCGAGTTTGGACCAAGTTAAGATGGATAAGAGATTTTCAAAGAGAAGATTTTCAAGACTTGTGTGGTGTTTGTAATTGTTAAGATTTTTGTTTTAAGATAAAAAATAAAGATAGATTAGTTATAGATTGCTCAGGCTCATATACACACACAAAATTTATATGTGTTGTCATAAAAATAGTTTTGATTTTAAAAAATATTGTTTTTGTTTTTGAGCATCAAAGTATATATCCTTATGTTTCATGATTAGATTTCATCAAAACAAGTTTATATGATTTATATGTGTTTTGAATTTAATCCAACACATTGATGGTTCAAATGTTTAGAAAAACTTATTTGATGTTTTTATATCATGTGTTCAAGTTTTATTTAAGTCAAAACTTTTTAGAGCTTAATTATCAAAAACATAGATATTTCATCTTATATTTGTATTGGATCATATCTATAAATACTATGCTTCAAATGAGTTTTAATATCTTGTTTTTGTATTTGAACAAGTTTTAAAAAAAATCGGTTTTTCATTTTAAAAGTTTGATTTTTTTGAAAAATACGAGTTTTCGGTTTAAAGCTTAATATCTATATCACAAAAATGGTTCAAAAAGTTTGTAATATGTGTTGATTTTTTATCAGACATATTTGTACTTTAAGTATTTCAATGAACTTATTTTTGTGGATTTTATGTGATTTTATGAGATTTTATAGGATATTATAAGACCAAGTTTTAAATCCCTAAAACCCTAAACCTGGGCTTCTGGTGGTTGACCAACCGGTCGATCGAATCAGAAGTCGTGTCGTCGACCGATGTGCATAGGCTACATGTACAAGCCTGGTTTGAGGGTCGGTCGACCAGGCGGTCGACTGATCCAGAGAGATAACTCTCTGGATTTGGCCCCGGTCGACCGAGCGGTCGACCGGCCAGAGAGCAATGCTCTCTGGTTCTTGCCTCGGTTGGCCGACAGATCAAAAACCTGGGTGTGGTCGATCGAGCGGTCGACCAGCATCCCCAATGGTCATAAATATGACTTGGCTGATCGACCAACAGCTCAGTTTGGGCAGAAAACAGAGCCCAACAACTAGTTTTCTGAATCCTATAAAATAGGGTTCTCTTGGACAATTTTAGACAAGATTTTGAAGAAGTTTTAGAGCCAGTTTTTTCCATCACTCTTAAGGTTCTTCTTCACATGTTTTGAGGGCTAAAACTTTCATATCAAAAGGAGAGTTTTTAAGAGTGTTTTCACAAGAGATTTCTTGAGTTTTTACCACTCAATCTACCTTATTTTCTCACATAAGCTTGAGCTTTTCATTGCTAAATTCATCCCCTAAGATACTTGTTGCGAGTGTTGGTTTTGGTGATAAAGTGTAGAGATCACCAAGTGTTCTTCTTTGTATTTGAGGAGGCGAGGTATGGGTTCGCGGTGTGTAGAGTTCTTAAGGGAGCTTATTGTAGAGGTGCGGCCTCAGCAAGCTAGCGTGCTTGCGTGTGTTGTTCTTGCGGGAACAAGTGAGGGACTTGCGGGTTCAAGAGTTCTTGAGGGGGCTCATTGTAGGTGTTGCGGCACCGAGTGATCTTGCTGGATCGATTCTAATAGAAATCCTTCATAGTGTTGAAGGCGGGGACGTAGAGAAAGTGTGCTCAAACCTCGAAATAATTCCCTCGTGTTTGCGATTGCTCATCTCTTTCTCACTTGTGTTTATATATCTCGCATGCTTATATTATTTCTCTCTTTATATGCTTGATATATCTTTGATTTAATTGATATATGCTTGGAATTGTTTGCTCACACTTGTATTCAACCAAAAAAAAGCCAAGATAAATAAGAAGAAGAAGAAGACTTATTGTACAAAGACAAAATACCATTAGCTATGGTTCTTGGTTGTATATATATGCACATATTGGTCACATGTTTACACGGATTTAGGAGATACAATAGGAAAACATTGACTGAGAGAAAGAATAGGGAAATATTGACTGAGAGAAAGAATGAGAAACACATGGTGCATAAATCTCTTGAGTCCCATGTGTTCCTATAATCATGGAGAGATTTTAGGATCTGGTTGATTTCATGAGGGGTGTCTTTCACATGGATCACATGTTTCACATGAGTCGCGTGTTGTCATTGATATCTCTAACACCCCCTGCAAGTGAAGCGGGTTCGAAAGAACCGAGAGCTTGTTCTTCAGCATAGAAAATCTGAATGAGCTCAAAGGCTTAGTAAGGATGTCTGCTAGTTAGTCTTTAGTGCTGACAAACCGAACATCTAGGACTCCATTGGCGACATAGTCCCTCACAAAATGAATGTCGATCTCAACATGTTTGGAGGGAGGTGACGAATAGGATTGATCAAGAGATATGTTGCACCGAGGTTGTCACAGAGAACTATTGGGGGAGATTGCGAAACTCCAAGCTCACAAAGTAATGACTGCAACCAAACGACCTCTGCTGCAGCATTGGCCACGCCCTATACTCTGCCTCAGTGCTAGATCGTGTCACAGTACACTGCTTCTTTGAGCTCCAAGAAATGAGATTTGTACCAAGAAAGACACAATAGCCACTAGTAGATTTTCGATCATCGATCGACCTTGCCTAATCTGCATCGGTGTAAGCAGTAAGCTGTACAGAAGAATGACGAGAGAGAAAAAGGCCATGTTGAATGGTAGATTTGAGGTAACGGAGGATCCATTTTACAGCGCTCCAATGCTCATCGGTTAAAGCTTGCATGAACTGAGCGACCTTATTCACCGAGAAGGCAATATCGGTCTGGTAAAGCTTAAGTATTGTAGAGCCCCAACAGTACTTCGATAGACAAAGAGGTCAGAGAGAGACTTGCCAACAATCTTGGATAGCTTACAGGAAGTGGCCATAGGCGAGCTGACAGGCTTGACACCGTCCATCTTGATTCAGAGAAGCAAGTCACGGATGTACTTCTGTTGAGAGAGAAATAGACCTGAGGGTGTACGATGACACTCCACGCCCAAGAAATAGTGTAGTGGGCCGAGGTCTTTTAATGAGAACCCCCGGCCTAGTTCTTGAATAAGGCGAGTGACAACCGTGAGTCATTGCCTGTGATGATGATGTCGTCCACATAGATAAGAACCAGAAGAAGATCTGTCCCGACCCGTCGAAGGAAGAGAGACGTGTCGGACTTGGAGCCCACAAAGCCCAATGCGACTAGATAACTGCTGAGGCGAGAAAACCAGGCCCGTGGAGCCTGTTTGAGGCCATAGATACTGCGGTGAAGTTTAGATACATGATTGGGATGGCGGGATTGATGACCCCGAAGGTTGTCCATGTAGACCGTCTCAGTAAGAAAACCCTGCAAAAATACATTATTCACATCCAACTGTCGAATAGACCATCCCTTGGAGACGGCCAGACTGCACACGATATGGACAGTGATCGGTTTGATGACCAGACTGGATGTCTCACCACAGTCTAATCCTGGTTGTTGATGAAAACCCTTGGCCACCAGGCGGGCCTTATACCTGTAAACAGAACCATCAGATTTATGTTTTAACTTGAAAACTCATTTACAACCAACCAGATTCATGGTAGGGTGGTATGGCACAAGGGATCAGGTTTTATTCTTAAGCAAGGCATTCATCTCAGTGTCCATTGCCTGGCGCCACTTGGGATCTTTAGAAGCTTGCGTGAAACATGTTGGTTCGACAGGAGTGGTGGCCAAGTCAGCCATGAGACAGGTAGGCATGAGATACCGGGTGGCTAGTCAGACTTTAGTGTTCTGGTGTTATCCTGTGTTCTGATGACCATATGGTAGGTCCTGGTAGGAGGGGACCTGGAGAGCCTGATGATGAGGATGAGGAGAAGGACATATCGGCTGGTGCTGGTGGAGGTGGTGGAGAAGGAGTATGTGATGGAGGTGGTAGTGGAGGAAGAGAAGAGTCAATGGTGGGGCCCGCATGAGAAGAGGGGACTGGAATAATGGAAGGTAACAGAGGCATGTAGGTGGGGATCGGTGGTGAAGGTGTGGGAGTAGGGGGAGAGAGGGAGGGCAGAGGAGAATGGAAAGGAAAGGAAGATTCGTTGAACACAACATCCCGAGAGATGTAAATACGACCAGAGGGGACATGCAAACATTGATAACTTTTATGTGAAGCAGAGTAACCTAAGAAGACACATTGACTGGACCGAAAACTAAACTTATGAGTTTGGTATGGACGCAGATGAGGGTAGCAAGCACAACTAAAAATTCATAAGGAAAGGTAGTTAGTGCTTTATGAAATAATTTTTGGTAGGGAGATAGATTATGGAGGACGGGGGTGGGCATTCTATTGATGAGAAATGCGGCAGTTTGGAAAGCATAAGGCAAGTAATGAAATGGAACATTTGACTGAGCTAGAAGAGTAAGGCCGGTCTCGACAAGGTGGCGGTGCTTTCTTTCTGCGGTGCCGTTTGGGCACTAGTGTGTGGACAGGATAAGCGATGAGCGATACCCTAAGAAGACAAGTAAGGTTTAAATTTGATGAACTCGTCACCACCATCAGTTTGGAGTGCTTTAATGGAAAGCCCAAAAAAAATTTCACATGAATTTTGAACTCAAGAAAAATGGAGAAAGCATCACTTTTATTATTAAAGGAGAAAGCCAAACATACTTACTGTAGTGATCTACAAAGCTAATATAATAGCGATGACCACTTACAGCAGACACAGGAGAAGGACCCCATAGATCGGAGAGAATAAACTCTAAAGGAGCAGTAGCAATCGTGAAAGATGAGGAAAAGGAAGACGGTGACTTTTCCTTGCTAACAGGGGATGCAGAGAGGGGTACCAGCATGGTTAGGGAGAAAAGGAAGTTGATGCTGAGATAAAACACTAGAGACAACTCTGGTGGAGGGATGACCTAGGCGCTCATGCCAGACGGAGAAAGATGCACGCTCACCGGGAAGAGCCTGGGGAGAGGCGATGAAGTTATGATTCCCCAGGGAGAAGACATACAGACCATCCTTAAGTTTTCCCCGCAGTAGAGTTTTTCGAGTGGAGAGATCCTTGATAAAACAAGAGTCAGGGTGAAATTCAAGAAGGACTTTATTATCAGCAGTAAATTGACTAACAGACAGAAGATTTTTGGTGATATCAGGAACATGTAAAAGGTTTTTCAAGACAAAGGAAGAAACAGAAGAACACAATAAAGAAGCACTAGTAGCTCGGATAGGCAAACCTGTCCCGTTACCCATGCGAAATCTGTCGGGTCCTTGATATTCGGAGTGAACCGCCAGATTCGCAATGTCAACCGTTAGGTGATGAGTGGCTCCGAAGTCAACAACCAGTTGGGATCGACTAGACTATTCCCATAAGAGTGGAGAAGAGCGTTTGGCTAGCCGAATCATCATAACGATTGTAGCATTGGTTAGCATAATGGCCAAAACGATTGCAGATCTGGCATTGAGGTCGGCCACCGGTGGACTGATGTGACGCTAAGAAGGAACGTCCACGACCACGACCGCGCTCCCTGCCTCGGCCACGTCCACGACCACGACAGAAAAAAGATGGAGCTGAATGGTAGCTTGGAGTGCGGGAAACAGTATGAACCGCAAGAGAATGGGAGATGAGGGTTGTGGAGTCTGGTGAAGTGATAGCACGCCCACGATAAATCTACTAGCTAAGCATGAGGCCGATGAGTTCTTCTGACAGTACAGGGTCGACTCGTGTGTTGACGGAGGTGACGAACGAGTCATATTCGGAGACAGACCACTGAGCAAGGTAGAGACGAGGTTGGAGTCGTCAACTGGATTAGCCACTGCCGCCAGGTTGTCCACGATGGACTTGACAGACTGGATGTACTCTGACATAGAAGAGGTGCCCATCTTGACGGTGTGCAGCTGATATTTGAGTTGCTGCACTCTAGCTCTGGAGGGTGACGCAAACATTCGCTCCAGAGAGCACCACACATCTCGAGATGTGGTGAGGCCGACGACATGAGTAAGAATAGCCTCAGTGAGCGAGGAGATAAACCAATATAAGAGCATCTTATCAAGCTTGATCCAGCGAGTGTATTCTGGATTGATAGTGGGCTGAGCATCCTTCTCAGTAGAAGGAAGGAACTGGACCGGACACGGAGAGGTTCCGTCGACGAGGCCTTCGAGATCGTGGAGCTTGAGAAGAGGAAGGAACTAGGAACGCCACAGCAGATAGTTTTTCTTGTCGAGTTTGACATTTAGAAAGTGAGTGATGTTGGGATTGGGAGTAACCATGGATGCAAGTGTTTGGATGGAGGTGAGGGAAGATGAAGAGGAAATACTCGACATGGTACATGAGTTGCTCTGATACCAAGATAAATAAGAAGAAGAAGAAGACTTATTTGTGCAAAGACAAGATACCATTAGCTATGGTTCTTGGATGTATATATATACAAATATTGGTCACATGTTTATACTGATTTAGGAGATACAATAGAAAAACATTGACTGAGAGAAAGAATAGGAAAATATTAACTGAGAGAAATAATGTGAAACACATGGTGCATGAATCCCATGAGTCCCATGTGTTCCTATAATCATGGAGAGATTTTAGGATCTGGTTGATTTCATGAGGGTGTCTTTCATATGGATCACATGTTTCACATGAGTCACGTGTTGTCATTGATATCTCTAACAAGCCATAGTGGCGCCTCAACTCTTAATCTAGAGAAAACTTGAGGAGATAGTTCAGAGCCCTTCACTGAAAATTCGGCTACACTCTTTGGTTATACGTTGTGTGTTTGCATTATAGTTTTTTGTTTACATAATTAGTTTTAATTCCGCATTATTGTGCATTAAATTAGCTTGTCACCTTTTCCCCCTCTAAGTGACTTACATCTATTGTAGCTTTTAGCAATTTCCTTAATTGATTGATGTTTGTTCAGTTGGCCAGTGTCTTTTGGAAAATATTTAAAGCTTTGATTGGTGCTTGTTGAGATGGCCCAATGTGGTGAACCCATTTGTTCCAAAGACTTGTTGGTCATCTCCATTGATGCTTTCTTGTGTGCTACATTCTTGGTGAAGTTTGTTGTAAATTTCTTTGAGAAAAGGGTCAGAGGATATTTACTTCGTCGCTGTTAGAGATTTCATCTCTAGTTTTGAGTTGTTGTTTGGGATTTGGTGTATTTCAGTGTAGGACTGGAATTTGGGAGGAAATTATGGAAAGGGGCTGATAATCGAGCTGCTTCATTGGTGCCTATTGTTGTTAACTGAGGGACTGACTTGGTTTGTCATTGCCTTGATGATAACTACTCGAGCTACATTTTTGGGGGCAGCATTTGTTAGGAGTTGGTCGGTAATTGTGAGTTTGCTTGCTGGATATCTGTGTTTCTTCGGCTTTGGATGTTGTGGAAAAAGGAACACATCTATTAAAGTTATCTTGGATATCTTGTCATTGCATGGGGCAATCCTTTTGCTTTTGTATGTCTTCAAAGAAATAATCTAAATTAATTTCATGTCTCTTGGTTGTCAAACAAAATAATGAGTTTTTGATGAAACACGACAATTTACATCTAAACGGATCTACATTGTTCCCTGAAGTGAATGCAACATCATCCTACAAATATGGCCGTGGTCATGACGTGGACGTACACGAGGCGGTAGGTTCCGTGGTGGTGGTCATAATCGCAATGCTATAATTTTTCTTGCAGACACACCGCGCCATCAGAAATGAACAAATGTTGAGGCAAAGTAAGAAAAGAAAAGAAAATGCAAGCTAAGGCTCATCATCATTTTGAAGATGCTTATTATATAGGTGTGAAAAGCAAGAACATTGGCCTCGTACATGTCGTACGTCGAAACATTTGGTGGATCTTTAACAAGGATCGAAAAAGGGATGAATATACAAATGAACTTAACTGATTTTGATAGTGAAAATGACATAGCAAACTTGGATGTCTTAATTTTTTTTGTTGACTCGAGTGAAAAAATCGACTTCCTGACCGGTGATGTGTTTGTCCCAATTGATTGAGCTTTGCTTCTGTTTGTAGTATTATCATGTTATTTATGTCTCATGTTTTCATTTTCTTAGTTTGATCACTGAATAAAATGGTCTGTTTGATTGTCATCATTTTACTTTTATTACATCATCAAGATGAGTGGTAAAGACGTGTGTCTTACATACAACTACATTCTACCCTTCGAGATAAAATTCACTTTACAAGCTTATGTTGCCAGGAGTGACAAAATTCCATATTAGTAATGCGTTAATTCTAGCAAATCCAAAAGAAATTTGCTTAGTTTAAAGATATTTGTCGCAATGGATATCACATTGAGACCACAATTGAATCTAATATTGAATATCATTGTATTACTTCTGTTATTTCATGTCAGAAGCATATTTTGGAGAAACTCCCTCCCCTCTTCTCTATTTATACCATACAACAATAAGAACAATCGGATCAATATTGTAATGAACCAGAAATTTTCTGATCAAAGAACTTCATGCTTTGCAATTTCGGTTGGGTCACCCAGGGGCATTATGATGTGGAAAATAATTGAAAATTCATATAGACATACACTAAAAAACTAGAAGATTATTTTACTAGGGGATCATTCATGTGCTGCTTGTTCTTAAGGCAAATTGATTAAGCCATCACCTTCTAAAATTATCAATGAAATCTCAAACTTTTTAGAAAGAATTCAAGAAGATATATATGGGGACCAGTTCATCCACCATCTGGACCATTTAATTACTTCATGGTTTTAGTTTATTCTTCCACTAGATGATCAAATGTTTGTTTGCTTTCTTTTCGTACGTTGCATTTGCTAAAATGCTTGTCCAAATTATTCGATTACGAGCACAGTTCCCTGATTATCCAATCATATCAATTCGTTTTGATAATGCTGGTGAATTCTCTTCCTGATCATTTGATGATTTTTGCATGTCTCTTGAAATTACTATTGAACATCCCGTTGCTCATGTTCATACCCAAAATGACTTAGCAGAGTCTTTTATCAAACGACTTTAGTTGATCGCTGGGCCTTTACTTATGAGAACAAAATTTTCTGTCTGTGCTTGGGGTCTTTGAATATTACATGCTGCAACATTAGTCTGCATCCGACCTTCGGCTTACCATAAGCACTCACCTTTACAATTGGTTTTTGGTCAATCTCTAAATATAAGCCACTTGCGAGTTTTTGGTTGTGTTGTGTATGTCCTAATTGCACCTCCTTCAACATACCAAAATGGGTCCCCAAACGAAGGTTTGGGATTTATGTTGGTTTTGGTTATCCATCCATCATAAAATATCTTGAACTCTTGACGGGTGATATTTTAAAGTAAGATTTGCAGATTGTTATTTTAATGAGACAACATTCTCGCCGTTAGGGGGAGAAAAGTTGAAGCTTGAAGAACGATGTAAAATTTCTCGAAATACTATCAATTTGTCTCATCTTGATTCTCGCACCAATCAATATAAACTTGAAGTAAAAAAAAATTATCCATTTACATAGTATTATGAACTAGTTACCAGACACTTTCACCAACAATAAAAAAGTAACAAAATTACATATACTAGCAATGGACATTCCAGCAAAGATCAATGTCCTTGAAGGACAATCAGCTAGTACAATCACAAATGAGTCTAAGACATGCCTGAAGCATGGAAGACTTATCGGTGCGAAAGACATGATTCCCTAGAAGAAAAAACTATAAAAATTAAATAAGAAAATTGATACTCCAAAAGAGTCCACAAAACAAAAGAAAAGAATACAAAATGGGTACTCCAGAAGAGTACATACACCAAAAGTATGCAATAGAATTAACATATAAAGAACAAAAGTGACACAAGTATCTCAAAATAAGGAAATACCAATAATTATCTATTAACTGGAGATATATGGGATAGAAATAATATTATTGTTGATGACATATTTACCTTTACAGTAGCACTTGAAATCACTAGAAGTGATAAAGATCCTAAGCCACAAACCATCGAGGAGTGTCGATGTAGACATGGTTAGGCAAAATGGACAGAAGCAATACATGCAGAATTATACTCTTTAGAAAAAAATATAAAGTATTTGGATCTGCAATCCAAACACCTGAGAATATAAAGCATGTAGGGTACAAGTGGGTATTTATTTAGAAAATAAATGAAAATAATAAAATTATAAGATATAAAGCTCGACTTGTAGCACAAAATTTTCTGCAGATACTGGAATTGATTATGGAGAAACATACTCTTTTGTAATGGATACTACTACTCTCACTATTTAATTACTTTGGTAGTTTTTGAAGGACTAAACATGCGTCTTATAAATGTAGTTACGACATATTTATATGGATTATTAGATAACGACATATAAATGACGATCCCTAAAGGATTCAAGGTTTCTGAAGTACATAGTTCAAAATCCTGTAATTTATACTAAATTAAGCTGCAACAATTCTTGTATGGATTAACACAATTAGGGCATATGTGATATAATTATCTTAGTGAATACTTATTAGAAGTGGGATATATGAATAGTTTTGTCAATCCATGTATATTCATAAAGAAATCGAAAATTGATTTTTTTCATAGTCGCAGTATATGTTGATAATTTGAACCTCATAGGGAATCCTAAAAAGCTCACAAAGACTGTCACTTATTTGAAAAATGACTTTGGGATGAAAAATCTGGAAAAATAAATTTTTTGCCTTGGCCTAAATATTGAGCACTTTCGAGAAGGAATTTTTCTTCATAAAAAAATGTGCACCAAAAAAATCTTGAAGCATTTTTATTAGAATAAAACTCATCCATTAACATCTCCGATAGTTGTACAATCACTTGATGTGAAAAAAAGATCCTTTTCATCCTCCTGTAGTGGGGAAGAGCTTCTTAGCCATGAAATACTATATCTTAGTGTAATTGGTGCTCTTACATATTTTACAGATTGTATACGAGCAGACATTGCATTTTCAATCAACCTATTAGCAAGATATAGCTTTACCCAACTCTGAGGCATTGAAATCGTGTCAAACACATATTTCACTATTAATGTGGACAATTGACTTGGGTTTGTTTTACCCCCAAAGAATCAAAGCACCTTTAGTTGGATTTGCAGACACCATATATCTCTCTGATTCATATAAAGGGAGATCACATACATGCTATATCTTCATGTGCGACGACATCACTATATCACGGGGATTTATAAAACAAACTAAGATTGTCACTTCATCCAGTCACTCTGAAATTCTTGCAATCCATGAAGTAAGTTGTGAATGCATATGGTTAAGATCTATGATCCAGTATATTTGAATATCATATGGATTGTCCTCAACGAAAAATGCTCCGACAATTTTATTTGAAGTAATGCTGCTTGTATTGAACATATTACAGAAGGCTACATCAAAGTGACAGGGTCAAACACAACACAAAAAGTGACAGGATCAAACACATATCACCAAAGTTCTTATAAACACATAAGCTTCAGAAGAGAGGCGGTATTGATATTCAGCAAATACAATCAAGTGACATTCTGAAAGACTCGTTCAAAAAAGCATTGCCGACGTTGATATTCAAGAAGCTAAGCTGGTGCATAAAATTGCAATGCACAGCCTCAGAGATATTACATTCTGAAAGTGGAGTTTATTTCATCAAGGAGAGTATATTTTTCAGGGAAGACTTTGTTTATGCATTATACTCTTTTTTCTTAGCCATGAATTTTTCCACTAGGTTTTCTTGGTAAGATTTTAATTATGGATATCAAACAGACCGGGCCCGGCTTGGGCATGATAGGCCAAGGCCCGACCGAACCAAGCCCGCCCCGCCTGTGACATTGGGGGCGACCCAGCCTAGCCCAGGCCCGAGTCCTATTTGATGAACTCGGGTTCAACCAGCGACCCGACCGAGATGGGTCATGCCGGACCCGGCCTGACCCTGATAATTAATAAAAAAATAATAAATATTCCCAACAACCAGAAGTAAGTGCAACTTTATTTGGTAAAGAAGACAAAATTGCAATAACATTTCTTTTTGTTCTTCAACAACCCTAAACATTTATGTTCTTATAGTATTCCCACAAACTGGATCATAATTCGGATTATGAGTTGTTCTAATATGTTCTGTATATGCCTCATTTTAAGCCATACTAAAGATTGTTTAGACTGAATAAGATTTCTACCTATAATAGTTTTACTTGTAGCACGATTATAAGTAAAATTGCCTAGTGTGTCACCTAAAGTGCTAATTTAGGTTAGTCGTGGTTGGTGTTAGGTGTTTACTCTTAATGTGTCCACTTAGTGAGTCAGTTTCAGCATTTTGGGAAAAACATATGAAATATATGGACATATTTGCATTGAGCCTTCTTAAATCCATCAACAGTTATTTTATTAAAATATTTACAGACTCTAGATTAAAATTTATAGAGGTAGTTGATATTTAGAAGAACTAACAGGAATATGATTGTTGGCCCAGAGGCCCATCACTCTAGTTTTGATGATGATTAACTCATGTAGTTATAGTTTACTAATAATATTGTGTTTAAATAGTTCCAGTGATTGACCAAGATATTAGTAGGTGATTAGCTTCAACAAAGGAGTTTTGGAGCTTACACGTGTTGATTCAAGAGCTCGCGCGTCAAGATCACATCTAGCACTCGGTTGGAGTCAAGCTCTTCGGATCGTGTTTTGGATCGAGTCGACTTGAAGAAGGAGTTCTACAAGAAGACCTCGGTTTATTTAGTTTAGTTGTTTAGATCTTTTGTAAAGGTAGATAGTATTGATATGCTCAAGTTCACACACACACAAAAGTTTAAAGTTTATTGGTTTTGGTTTTCAGTTTAACCGATTTTAGATTTCATGTCAAAAACATAGATATATATATATCTTATATGTATATTGGATTCTATCCATATACAATATGCTTCAAAGTTATTTTAATATCATGTTTTTATATTTATACAAGTTTTGGAGAAAACAGTTTTCCATTTCAAAAATCCAATTTTGAGTTTAAGCCAAATTTCAATATCACAAAAATGGTTCAAATTATTTGTAATATGTGTTGAATTTTAGTCAAACATATTTGTATTTCAAAGATTTTATAAGGACTTATTTTTTAGAATTTAAGTGATTTTATGAGATTTAATTGAAATTAAAAAGACAAGTTTTCAATACCCAAAATCCCAGCCAGACCACTCTGGTGGTCGACCGGATCTGTCGATCGATGTGCACGAGGATGTGCACATGGCCAGCCAGCTCGGCCGTCGACCACGCGGTCGACCAATTGAAAGCACCCCACTCTTGGGTGGGGGCTGGTCGACCGAGCGGTCGACCGTTGGCTGTGGCCGGTCGACCGGAGGTACAACGGTCATAAATATGACCATTACGCCGGTCGACCGGGCGGTCGACCGGAAGGTCATTTTTGACCTTTCCAGACTGCCAACGGGTAGAGTTTGGAGAGGCTATATATATACCTTCTCTTGAGTTATTTTTAATAAGTTTTTAGAGAGCAATTTTTCCCACCTTTACAAGTGTTTAACAACAAGTTTTTAAAAGTGTTTTTGGGATAAAAGATTTTATCTTTATTTGTTTTAAAGTGTTGGAAAATCAAAGAAAAGGACAGTCTTTGGGAAAGTGTTTTGATCTTCATTTCTGTTTTATTCTAGAGTTTTTTTCAAGTATTTTTCTTTGTGATTTTGATTTTTAAACTCTTTATTTTCTCACACTTGAGCTATCTATCATCCTATCTATTAGGATCTTTGTTTTGTGGGAAAATTGGTTTGTGGTTTAGTGAGACCACCAAGAGTTGTAAACCTTCTTTTATTTAGGTTTGTTGTTATCCCTCTTGTGTAGAGGTGATTGTGGAGGTTGTGTTTGGTTGTGTTGGTATCCCTCTAAGTGTAGAGGTGATTGTGGTTGGTTTGCCTTTGTGTCTATCCCTCTAGTGAGAGGTGATTGTTGTTTGGCTTAGTGCCCATCCCTCTATTGAGAGGTTGATCTTGTGTGGCTAAGTGTCTTGCCTCTTATGTAGAGATTATTGTTGTTTGAGAGAGGAGTTGTGTACTCCAAGTTGTATTTACCTAAATCCTTAGTGGAGGTTCCCTATGTGGGAAGTCCTGTGTGGACGTATAGTGAAAATCCTTCTGTGTGAAGGCGGGGACGTAGAGCAGTGGCTCGAACCTCGAAACATATCTTTGTATTTGTCCACTATCTCTTAACTCTTTCTCTCTTTTATATTTTGTATTGATTCATACTGCCATATCTTATATGCTTGGTATTGTTTGTGTGCCTCACTTGTGTTGAACCAAGAGAGCTTCATATAGCACCTCAACTCTTATTTAGAGGAATTTAGAGGAGATAGTCTAGAGCCCTTCACCGAAATTCGGCTACACTCTTTGGTTACAGTAAGTGTGTTGCAATTTATTTTTTAATTTCATATTATTTGTCATTAGATCACCATACACCTATTCACCCCCCTCTAGGTGTATTTTCAATTGGTATCAGAGCTTACGCTCTTGATATTAGGTTTAACCACCTAGGAGTGAGATCTTGGTTAGCTAATCTAGATTTGCATTTGCACACTTATTTGTTTACACATACTCATAGACTTCATGACCCCTCCCATTTATGATACTTCCAACATTGATGTTTGGAAAGTTAGATATCCATGTACCTTAAAACCCTAGGTATACATGTTCACCTTGCCGCTACCAAAAAATCTTATCTTGGTAATAACAAGAATATAGAGGCCAACGCACAAGCCTTAGAGGCACTTAGATGCACTCTAAGCAAAGAATATTTATGTATGATTTCTCATTGTGATTCCGCCTTTACAGTGTGGAACACTTTGACCTCTCCAAAGCTTCAAACGCCAAACATTATGGAGGAGGAATCTAGTGGAGGAGAATCCGAACAAGCTTTCTACATGGTCCAAGTGATTGACTCCCTTGAGGTACATTCGGAAACTCAACTAGATGATAGTACTAGTTCTTCAGGTGATGATGTTGATGCTGATGCATTAAATGAAGAACTATTCATTGTTTGTGAAAACTTGATAGAAAAATACAAACTTTTGAAAAAAAATTTAAAATGAAAGAAGAAAATAAGGACTTGTTTTCAAAATTTGATATTGTTTTGCAAGAGAGGATGAGATTTCAATTGAAAGGGACTCATTGAAATCCCAACTTGATCTTGCCCTAAATGAAAACAAAATTTTAAAAAGTAAAAATAATTGTGATGAGATTTTGAAGAAAAGTGAGGCTTTATCTTCAAAACTCGATTTTGTTTTAAAAGAAAATGAATCTTTAAAAAATAAAATTATTTTAATTTCAAAGAAATTTGATTTGGTTTCAAAAGAAAACGTTTCTTTAAAAAATGATGTTAATCACATGGTTGCCATGCTTCAACATCTAGTACACCTATTGCATGCTCCACTTTATCTTCAAGTATTAAAAATGATATATGTATGTTGAAGAAAAGTGTAGATTGTTTGGGCTCTACTTTGAGCCAATGTGCCATGAACCACACTCGGTTGGAATCCATATTTCACAAGAAACATGCTCCTCCTATGCATGCATACAAACCACGGCATACACATGCTCATCATGCTCACACACATGATTCAATGTATGCTCATATGTACACATGTACACATTGTGAACATAAGGGCCACCTTGCAAAATTTTGTTATGATAGAATAAATGATTCAAATTTTGCAAATAAATTTGTTTAGGTTAGGAAAGGTGCTAACCCCCATGGACCCAATAGAGTATGGGTACCAAAATCCACTCCTATCTTATTTGATGTATGTGTGGGCTCTCGCTTGACGTGAGGGCATGGTGCCTTGTTAGTGGATGCTTTTGTGCTTAATGGACCCTACTTTGGATGCATCACCTTCAAGGAATTTTGGTGGGAGGACTACCATGGTTTGGAGATCTAGAGATGTGCCCTAATGGTTTTGGTAACTATCTCTAACTCCAATTTAGTTTACATACTTTCATTGATTGATTTTTAGCATGTTTTGATTTTGCAGGATTACTATGTTAAATGCCATGCTTATTAGATTAGTGATATGCATATGTAGTCATTGAGATACACCCATGATCATATAGATCCATATTTTGTGTTCTCACTGTAGTTTAACTATTGTGTATATCATAACTCTAAAACATGTGCATTTAACCTAATGATCATATTGGCTTATGTTTTTCGTTTTATGCTTCATATTTTGATTACTTGTTTAGATATAGTTTCAATTAAAACTTGTGTCTATACTTGTACAAGTAGTAAGCTACATTTGATTCTTATATATTTATACTTCATTGCTTATTTGTACTCATTACATGTATCTGTATAACCTAGTTTTGATGATTCTTTCATTTATACTTGTTTTCCTTATTTTTGTGTATGTTTTGCTTCATGTATATGTTATTCTTGTCTAAAACTAATAAATATACATGTATACCCTTGAGTCACTTGCCTTCATGCAAATTACATTATGGACTCATTTGGGTTTGGGATATGTATGCATATTGTTAGTTTTGATAGAACTTACATATACCTCGAAGTTTGAATTTAATGAAAAATAAATTTTTATGATTTTCATATTTGTCCAATAAAAAGAAATTCATGTTTATTTTGAGCCTCACTGATTATTTTCATGAAAATGCTATTCACATGATTCTTGCGCACTCACACTTCATTTGTTTACTCATGACATTGCTTTCATGAGAATTTTTGAGCTTTATAGATTTCGAGTGTCAACTCTTGTGTTTTTAGCATGCTTCATGGGATATATGATTTGATTTCATGTTTGAAAGATCTTTAACTAGTTTTTTAAAAATTAATTTAAACTAGTTATTTATTCTTCAATTGGTAGAGTTTTCAAACTATGCTAAAATATTTTCAAACTCTTATTTTTAAAAACCCCTACCAACCAAGGGTGGATGGATGGTGATCATGTCTTGTATGCTCTAAATTGAAAATCTTTTAAATATGTGCATGAAAGGGAGGTAGTATGAGTTATACACTTGATCCTCATTGTATTTTCAATTTGTATCACAATTGATATTTTTATGTTTATATACTCATATTTGTGTTTTTTATATATGTATGCTTCAAACTTCAAATAGTATCAATTTCAATTGGTATTTACATTTTCATACATATATGTATATGATTTGATTGTGCTTACAAAATCATTACATCTTAAAGCACAAATTATATTTATGTTAAGCTTGATTTACTCCTTAATGTCAATTATTTTTCAATTGGTATCTTATATGAGCTTATGCATTGTTTTTATTAGTATTTCATAAAGGGGGAGAAAACTCGTGGTTTATCTTTCAATCGCTTTTATTTTCAATTGGTATCTTATTCCCATCCTTTATGATGAAAAATACTTTATTTTGGTATATGCCAACATTTTCAATATTGGCATCAATAATCTTAAATTGATATTATTCTAAATTTGGTATCCTTATTGAAAAATGATTTGTATTTCCAAAATTTGGTTTGTATTTTTAATTGGTTTTTACTTTCAATTGGTATTAAAATTTACAATATATATTTTTCAATTGGTATCAAAAACATACAATGTTTTATTTTCTATTTGTATTAAAAATTTACAAGATATTTTCAATTGGTATTTTTTGTATCTTAAAAATTTTGTTTATTTTCAATTGGTATCATAAATTGGTATCAAAATGTTTCGATATATACCTTTATCATAAATTGGTATATTTTTCAATTGGTATCATAATTTTTGATATGTATTGCTAATATGCAAGGGAAGCTTAACATCTTCTCTATATATAGATTCATGTTGAGTGTATCTCATATTGAGGAGATTGACCTCTCTTGTCTATGTCTTACACGTGTGTAGAGGGAACTTCACATCTCCTTTTATACATTATATATTATGCGTTATGTGATTAGGGTTTAGTCATCTCATTTTCATGTAATGCATGTATGTAGGGGGAGTTAACTTTACGTCTCTCCTCTTCATGAATGTATATCGCATGTATATCTTTATTGTTTGATTTGTTTTCGCCCCTTTGTTGATGATTTGACAAAAAGGGGAGAGGAATTTTTGAGTTTTATATATGCATGTTTATTTTCTTGTTTAATGCATGTTTATCTCATTTCCTTGTTTTATACGAAAAGGGAGAAGAATTTTGAGAGTTTTATATATGCATGTTTATTTTATTTCCTTGTTTTTTACAAAAAGGGAGAAGAATTTTGAGAGTTTTATATATGCATATTTATTTACTTATTTATGCATATATGTTTTGTTTATGCAAAAAGGAGAGAAGTATTTGGAGAGTTTATTTATGTTTATTTCATCATTTATGCATATATGTGTTGTTTGGTTTATGCATTTTATTGAATATCTATTTGTTTATTGTTATGCATGAGTTAAGGGGGAGCTTCTATGAAGCTTAACTTTAATCCATGCATATATAACTCCATGAGTTTTTTTATCATCAAAAAGGGGAGATTGTTGGCCCAGAGGCCCATCACTCTAGTTTTGATGATGATTAACTCATGTAGTTATAGTTTACTAATAATCTTGTGTTTAAAAAGCTTCAGTGATTGACCAAGATATTAGTAGGTGATTAGCTTCAACAAAGGAGTTTTGGAGCTTACACGTGTTGATTCAAGAGCTCGCACGTCCAGATCGCATCTGGCACTCGGTTGGAGTCAAGCTTTTCGGATTGTACTTTGGATCGAGTCGACTTGAAGAAGGAGTTCTATAAGAGGACCTCGATTTGTTTAGTTTAGTTGTTTAGATCTTGTGTAAAGGTCGATAGCATTGATATGCTCAAGTTCACACACACACAAGTTTAAAGTTTATTGGTTTTAGTTTTTGGTTTAACTGATTTTAGATTTCTTGTCAAAAATATAGATATATATATATATCTTATATGTATATTGGATTCTATCCATATATAATATGCTTCAAAGTTGTTTCAATATCATGTTTTTATATTTATACAAGTTTTAGAGAAAACCGTTTTCCATTTCAAAAATTCAAGTTCTGGAAAATACCGATTTTGTGTTGAAGCCAAATTTCAATATCACAAAAATGGTTCAAATTGTTTGTAATATGTGTTGAATTTTATTCACACATATTTGTATTTCAAAGATCTTATAAGAACTTATTTTTATAGAATTTAAGTGATTTTATGGGATTTAATTGAAATTAAAAAACAAGTTTTCAATAGCCAAAATCCCAGCCAGACGTGCACATGGCCAGCCAGCTCGGCCGGTCGACCGCGCGGTCGACCAACTGAAAGCACCCCACTCTCGGGTGGGGGCCGGTCGATCGGGCGGTCGACCGGAGGCACAACGGTCATAAATATGACTGTTGAGCCGGTCGACCGGAAGGTTATTTTTGACCTTTCCAGACTGCCAACGGGCAGATTTTTGAGAGGCTATATATATGCCTTCTCTTGAGTTATTTTTAACAAGTTTATAGAGAGCAATTTTTTCCACCTTTACAAGTATTTAACAGCAAGTTTTTAAAAGAGTTTTTGGGCTAAAAGATTCTATCTTTATTTGTTTTAAAGTGTTGGAAAATCAAAGAAAAGGAGAGTTTTTGGGAAAATGTTTTGATCTTCATTTCTATTTCATTCTAGAGTTTTTCTCAAGTGTTTTTCTTTGTGATTTTAATTTTCAAACTCTTTATTTTCTCACACTTAAGCATCTATCTATCCTATCTATTAGGATCTTTATTTTGTGAAAAAATTGATTTGTCGTTTAGTGAGACCACTAAGAGTTGTAAACCTTCTTTTATTTAGGTTTGTTGTTATTCCTCTTGTGTAGAGGTGATTGTGGAGGTTGTGTTTGGTTGTGTTGGTATCCCTCTAAGTGTAGAGGTGATTGTGGTTGGTTTAGCTTTGTGTCTATCCCTCTAGTGAGAGGTGATTGTTGTTTGGCTTAGTGCCCTATCCCTCTATTGAGAGGTTGATCTTGTGTGGCTTAGTGCCTTGCCTCTTGTGTAGAGGTTGTTATTGTTTGAGAGAGGAGTTGTGTACTCCTAATTATATTTACTCAAATCCTCAGTGGAGGTTCCCTGTGTGGGAAGTCCAGTGTGGACGTATAGTTGAAATCTTTCTGTGTGAAGGCGGGGACGTAGAGCAGTGGCTCAAACCTTGAAACATATCTTTGTGTTTACGATTGATCCACTATCTCTTAACTCTCTCTCTCTCTCTCTTTTATATCTTGCATTGATTCATATTGCTCATATCTTTTATGCCTGGTATTATTTGTGTGCCTCACTTGTGTTGAACCAAGAGAGCTTCATATAGCACCTCAACTCTTATTTAGAGGAATTTAGAGAAGATAGTCCAGAGCCCTTCACCGGGAATTCGGCTACACTATTTGATTACACTAAGTGTGTTGCAATTTGTTTTTTAATTCCACATCGTTTGTCATTAGATTAGCCATACACCTATTCACCCCCCTCTAGGTGTGTTTTCAATGAGTAATAGTGGTAGGTTCAGAAGCAGTATTAAAATCTGAAGATTGTGTGAATGGAATATGTGAAGTTCGATTAGAGGAAATTAAGAGGCTTCTCACTCTTCATTACTTAAGCTAAAACTATCATGATATTTAGAACCAGAAGCTTGATAGGGCCTGCTGATGAAGAACGTGCATTCATTTTAATTGCTAATTTTTAATTTGACAAGAATATAATTACTTCACAATAGTAAGATGATGAAAAAGAGAGCTTGTAGAGCTTAAGAACTTCAGAGCTTGTAGAGTTGGTAGAGCTTGAGAAGTATAATAAATTGCTGCTCCATTGCCCTTCTGGGGTTTTTAGGAAAGAATCTCTCGTAGAAGCTCTTAGAAAACTTCTCCCACCCTATCGATTTCTCCAACCGTTCCTCTTCAATAAGCCACCATGTCTTGGCCACACTCGTCAGCTAGACTCTTATTACCTCCACCTGGTCTTCTGCCAAAACACTGGCTTCATTCAGAAGACTGGTCGTATCAACTAACCATTGCTCGGCCTCAAGTGGCTTGTCATTACCAGAAAAGATGGCTGGGTGTAACTTCATAAAGTCAGAAATGGTCCCAAACCTTGATTCTCTTAGTTCTGTCGCCATGTTTGTAGCTACAAATTTTGTCTGTTGTGTGGCCATCATCCTGCCTCGTAGAAGGTCCATCTTCTGATGTTGTGTCTTCAATATGCCATGTAGAACTCTTATCAGATTAATGGCTTCATGATAAGAACCATAAAAACTAGAATTGGAAAGGGAAGGCCACCGAATTCACTCTGGAAGAAATGGAATTGGGAAAATATCATGATGAATTCCAAGAGAAGAGTATATTCTAGTACTCGTAGCTAGAATTCCCAAATTTAGATTCAGATTAATTCTAATCTGATAACTAGTTTTGTACCAATGGTAAGAATCGGACTAAAATTCTAGGTGGTTACCCATATTTGGTGTAAATCTGGCTCTAATATCAAGAAAATCTTGTTACGTTCCGCTTTCCAATATACACTAGAGTGGGTACGCGACGAGAGCCGGTGACGCATATACACGAGAAAAATACCCTACCTGTATACGCACTAAGCCTCAGTACAAGGAATTATCACACACCAAAATCCAGCTTTATTACGCAAGTACCAAATATATATAGAGTTCAGATATGTTACGTCAAAAGGGTATAAGAAAAGAAAACAAAAGGGAGGGAACAAAGATTCCTCACGAGCTAGATGAGAAGGCGAGTCAACTATCCGAGCTCAACGACACGTTCAACATACTTCTGCTCCTACAAAACCTCTGGACCTGCATCTGACCATGCAAATAGGGTCGTCAATAAACAACCTAGTGAGTGATAAAATAAAAGAACAATAATATAATATAATAATAGCAAGCATTACATATAACTGTACCGTAAGTAAAATATCATACAGTACATAGTTAAGTAGTAGTTGAATATAATAACAAACAACGCTTAGCTAAATATTAATGTAGTCATCCTATGAGATATTGCATATGTCGGGAATTCATCATTTCATGACAATTAAAGTAACAGAGGCATGACACAAGTATATTATCACGTAACATTTTAAGATTGTACAATAATAATAATTAGTATTGCCTGATATTTAAATAATTCTCTTCCAGTGTTTCATACCACTGGAAGTTCATACTGGAGCGTGAATCCCCAGCAGAACTCATCCAAACATAACATACGGGTATCATTATTCGAGCGAGGGAGTGATCAAATAATATATGTTCTTGGTATCATCATTGTTGGATTATAAAATGCATCATGTACTGGGTCTAAATAACTAGTGCATTGACGACGTTCTCATTATGCCAACTTAGGCAATCCAGTGTCGGGGAGCCCCCATGGATTCTCATTAGGCACCCAATTACGCACATTTTCTTTCGCGGAGCCCTCATGAGGCACCTGCTCTTGCACATTTTCTGCCGGAGAGCCCTTATGAGGCACCTGATTCCACACAATTTCTGTCGGGCGTTGGCATCACCGTGCTATATAACATGTACATCATATAACAGGTGTGCTAGCTTAATAACAGTGTTATAACTTGTAACAAGTTTCTCAGTAATTCAATAACATGAACAAATACATAATGTAACAGGATTCATCTCGATAATTCCGATAACACAAACTATATAACAAGATTTCTCCCAATAATTGTGGTAACATTAATAAAACAAACTTTATACCATAATCAATCATAATTAATTCATTTCAAATTCTTCACAACCATATCTAAGATCACCAATTCACTACTCTAGAGTACTTTAATCAAACAGTCCAATAATCAACCAACATTAGATAACTCATTAAACACTATATTTATAATAAACAACCACAATATAATATTATTTTTAGATAAAAAGAGTTAAAAAGCACTAAAAAAGATGTTATAGAACATATCTCTCATCTTCATGATCGCAATGGCTTAAGAAACGCTCGAATCAGAGTCCGAAGGCCGAGATATCGCCCGAAGACCAAATTCGATACTTAACGGGTTTGAGTCCTCTTAATGGGTTTGTACTATTCTAATGGGATTTGGATACAATTGAAGTAGATCAAGTCACTAATGGGTCCAAATCTAATAACCTAAACCCACTTAACTTAAGTGGTGGATTGCAAGTTGGATCGGGTTTGGTGGAGGATCCAAAGAAATAGGGAAAAAAAAGAAAAAGAAAGAAGAAGAGAACAAAGAGAGGGGGAAGAAGACAGCAGCCAAGGGCGAGGCATGGCAACAGTCGGTGGGGGGTTGGGAGCAGCCATGCAATAATGGGCCAGGTTCGACCGGTGGCACTGCTGGAGAGAAAAGAAAGAAAGAGAAGAGTAAGAATGAGAGTAGTGGAGAGAAAAGAGAGAGAAAGGAAGAGGGGATGTTATGGTATTGGGGGGTGGGGGTGATCATCGGAGAGAGGGTGGTGTGCAGGAGGATGTGATGGCCTTGGTCGACATGGTGACGACGGACCAGAGAGAAGGAGGAGGAGAAGAAGAAGGAGAGGGAGAAGAAAAGAAGGAGCAGAAGAAGAGAATAAGAAGAGGAGACTGTAGTGAAGGAGGGGTCGCGGTGAGGAGGAGAAGAAGGGAGCACGGGCAGCAGTCGAGGTTGTGTTGCTTGGGCTCGAACAACAGCTAGGGTTGGTGCTTGACGCAGTTACCATGGGAGAGGGGGAGGGGAGTGAGAGATAGTATAGGATGGGGGGAGAGAGAAGAGAGAGAGAGAGAGAGAGAGAGAAAGAGAGATATATAGAGAGAGAGGTGGTGGAGAGAGGGAGAGCCATGTGGGGAAGGGATGTGCGTGGCTGCAGGAGGTGAAGCCAAGGAGAAAGAGAGAAAAGGAGAAAGTAAAGAAAAAGAAAAGTGTCGTTCACTCTCATTGTTGGCCGAACACACTCCCGTGCTCACCCATGCCTCTGATTGTAGGCTTACTGACCTGACTCTCTGCAGCCTATATCTACTACTGATGTTGTTGGTATCTGTCATGTCCCGCTTCCCAGAATACATTATTGTGGGGACAAGACGAGAGTCCACAACGCATATACGGGAGGAGAATACTCCACACATGTACGCGCTAAGATTCAGTATAAAGAATTATCACAATACACACAAAATTTCATCTTTATAACACACGTACCAAACATATATGAGTCCAGATATGTTAAGGTATATGAAAAGAAAACAAAAGGGAGTGGACAAAGATTCCTCACGAGCTTCACGAGAAGGCGAGTCAACTATCCGAACTCCACGACATGTTCAAAGTACTCTTGCAAAATTTATAGACCTGAATCTGAGCATGCAAACTCAAGATCGACAATAAACGACCTAGTGAGTGGTAAAATAAAAGAACAATAATGTAATATAATAATAACAAGTAGTACATGATAACTGTATGATAAGTAAAATGTCATACAATACATAATTAAGTAGTATTTAAATATAATAACAAATATTGCTTAGATAAATATTGGTGTAGTCATTCTGTGAGAAATTACATATGTCAAAAATTAATCATTTCATGACAATTAAAGTAACAGAGGCATGGCACAAGATTACTATCACGTAATATTTTAAGTTTATACAATAATAATAATCAGTATCGCCTGATATTTAAATCATTCCCTTCCAGTGTCTCATACCACTGGCAGTTTGTACTGGAGCTCGTACCCTAGCGAAACTTATCCGAATATGACATATGGGTATTATTATCTGAATGAGAAAGTGACCAAATTACACACGTTCCTAGTATCATCATTGTTGGGTTATTAAAGTGCATCGTGTACTGGGTCAAAATAACTAGTGCATTGAGAACGTCATCGTCATTCCAACATCAGGCAATCCAGTGCTGGGGAGCCCCCATGGATTCTCATGAGGCACCTAATTCCGCACACTTTCTACTGAGGAGCCCTCATGAGGCACCTGATCTCGTAAAATTTCTGTCGGACGTTGGCATGATAGTGCTATGTAACATGTATACCAGATAACAGATGTGCTAGCTTAATAATAGTGTTATAACATTTAACAAGTTAACAAGTTTCTCACTAGTTCAATAACATAAACATATTACAATGTAACAGGATTCATTTCGATAATTCCGATAACACAAACAATATAACAAGTTTTCTCCCAATAATTCCGGTAACATTAACAAAATCAACATTATACCATAATCATGCATAATTAATTCATTTCAAACTCTTCACAACCATATCTAAGATCACCAATTCACTACTCTGGAGTTCTTTAATTAAACAGTCCAATAACCAATCAACATTAGATAACTCATCAAACACTATATTTATAACAAATAACCATAATAACATATTGCTTTATGGTAAAAAGAGTTAAAAAAACACTCAACATATGTTACGAACACATAGTTCCCATCTCCATGATTGCAATGGTTAGAGAAACTCTCAAATCGGAGTCCAGATGGCCGAGATATCGCCCGATAACCAAATTGATACTTAACGGGTTTTAGTCCTCTTAATGGGTTTGTGCTGTTCTAATCAGATTTGGATTCAATTGAAGTAGGTCAGGTCTCTAACGAGTCCAAGTGGTGGATTGAGGGTTGGATCGTGTTTGGTGGAGGATCCAATAAGGAAAAGAAATAGAAAAAAGAAAAAGAAAGAAGAAGAGAACAGAGAGAAGGGAAAGAGACAATGGCCAAGGGCGGGGCAGCAGTCGGTGGCGGGTCAGGGAGTAGCCATGCGATGATGACGGTAGGTTGGAGCTGGTCGACGATGCTACTGGAGAGAAAAGAGAGAAAGAGAAAAAGAGAAGTGGAGAGAGAGATAGCAAAAAAATGGTGTTGATGTGGTATTGGGGTGGTGGTGGTCACCAGAGAGAGGGCAGACGACAGGAAGGATGCGATGGTGGTGGTGGTCGACAAGGCGACGGTGGGCCAGAGAGGAGGTGGAGAAGAAGGAGAGAAGGAGACGAGAAGGGCTGTAGTGAAGGAGGGGGCTGTGGTGAGGAGGAGGAGAAGGGCGCACGGGTGGCTGTCAGGGTTGGGTTGTCTGGGCTCGGGCAACGGCTAGGGTGGTGCTCGGCGTGGTCACCCGTGGGAGGGAGAGGAAAGTAAGAGAGAGTACAGGAGGGGAGAGAGAGAAAGAGAGATAAGAAAGAGGAAGCGATGGGGAGAGGGAGAGCCACGTGGGGGGTGTGCGTGGCTGCAGGGGGTGAAGCCAGGGAGAAAGAGAGAAAAAATAGGAAGAAAAGATAACAGAGGAAAGAGAAAAAGAAATAAATTTTGGGCTTGGGTTGGGCTCTATGTTCTTGGGCTTGGGTAAATTGAAAATAAAAACAATACGAAGAAGCGAGTGGGCTTTTGGGATTGAAATGAAAATAAAAAGGAAAAGAATAGAGATTGGGCTAGGCTTACACACATACACACATACATATACATATACATATATATATACACATATATATATACATATATATATAAATAATTAAAATATGAGTATTACATATACAAACACATACAATATTTTCCTAATATTTTTTCATAAAAATACTTGTTCTCCATAAAATGTATTTATCAATATTTTTTTTCATACAAATTGACATATATTTATATATATACACACACATGTAAATGTATATATATAATTATAATATTTTTTTAAAAATAATTTGTAAATGAATAAACTCATTATTACACAAAAAAAAAATCAAATTATTGGTATAATCAAGTATTTATCGAGTAGGGATATTATACCTAATGATACTCAATTGGATGCTAGAACTCTAACATCGTCATTAGAATCAGTCGCACTACCAGTTGGTTCATAGACTACTGTCTCTATCTCATCATCATCGACTTCTTTAATTAGAAGGTTCCTAGAGGGACACTGTACAGTAACGTGACTATAGTTTTGACACTTAAAACACTGACTACTATTGGCATTCTTATAAAATTCACATATCACAAGCCCTTAGGTCTCTAGTAGAGTGAGTGTTTGAGCTAGGTTGCTCTCCTACTTTAGGAATGATCCTACACTCTGAAGAAAATCTAAGAGAGGTTTCTATGTCTTGAGCTAACTGGCTGACTTATTCAAGGGTTTCTAACCTACGAGAGTGAATGAGCATAGCCTGTTGGATATCTGACCTGAACCCAAAATGATACCTAGAAATGGCTTAGCATGAGTCTTCTCACACCTGACAACGTAGGGTTAGATCGTCAAATTCGATAGTGTAGTCATAACTGACCTACTACCCTGGTGAAGGCTGTGCAGTTTATCTAAAAGGTGATGTTTATAGGAATCGAAAAGGTATTTCTCTTTAAGTTTTTGTTTCATTTCCTTCCAAGACTTTATAAAAGCCCTACGCCTGGTGTACTCTCTCTACCTAGGTTCAATAAATCCTAACTGACCCTGTAAGTTTTATCTAAGCAAATTGAATTCTAGTTTTCTTAGTGAACTTATACTGATTAAAGTAGTACTCCAAGTCAGCCATCCAGTCACTAAAAATCTTCGGGTCAAGTATACCATCAAATGTGAAAGGATCAATCTTAATCCTACAGATTATGTCATCTTCACTATCCCTACTGAAATCACCTAGACGGGGGGGGGGGGGGGGGGGGGGTGAATAGGTGATATGCTAATCTAGTGAACTAAATGCGCTAAATGCGGAAGCTTAAAACTATTTTGCAGCACACTTAATACAACCAACAAGTGTAGCCGAATTTCCCGTGAAGGGCTCTGGACTAACTCCTCTTGATTCCCCTAGATAAGGGTTGAGATGCTATATGAAGCTCTTGTGGTTAAGTACAAGTGAGGCACACACAAACAAGCCAAGCATATAAGGATGATAAGCAATATGAAATAATGCAAGGTAACACAAGCAAATATGATATGATGATATGAATGATGCTTTGCACAATTAAAAGAGAGAGAGGGTTTAGAGGCAATGGATCAAACGCAAACACAAAGATATGTTCCGAGGTTCGAGCCCCTAGCTCTACGTCCCCGCCTTCACCGAGAAGGATTTCTAATCCACTATACTCCCACCGAGGGAACCTTCACCGAGAAGGATTTTTACAACAAGGGAGTACCGAACTCCTCTCTCAAACACCGCCTCACAACCGAGGGGTAGGCCCGTAGCCAAACAACAACAAACACCTCTACCGAAGAGGGTTTACAAACCAAACTCCACCTCTCACTAGAGGGAGCAAACCAATCACCCGATCAACCTCTACCAAAGAGGGATACAACAAGAGCAAGGGTGTTTACAACTTGGAGGGTTCAACAACCTCAAACAATCTCTTTTTCCTCTTTTCCACAAAACAAGATCCTAATAGAATAGGATAGAAGATATAGCTCAAGTGGAAAAACTAGGTGTTTGAAAAACAAAAACTCAAAGAAAACACTTAGGAAAACTCTTTGTAAATGATAGAATTGAAGAACAAAACAAATCTCCCAAATTTCTATTTTCTTTGATTTTCCCAAACCCTAAAACACAAAAACCAATTTGAAAGTTTTTAGCCCAAAAAACACTTTTGAAAACTTGTTTTAAACACTGGAGAAACTCCGAAATTTTTCTTTTCAAAAGTCTTGTCAAAATCCCCAAAGAGATGGGGTATTTATAACCCAAACAGAAAACTAGCCGTTAGGCTGATCTGGCAGCCTGACAGGCTGGCGGTCGACCGGCCAGTCGACCGCCAACGGTCATAAATATGACCGTTGGGTAATCCCGGTCGACCGCACGGCCGACCGCCCAGATACAGAGAGCAGACTTCTCTACTCCAGTCGACCGCTCGGTCGACCGCCCAGATACAGAGAGCAAAGCTCTCTGGTCCGGTCGACCGCCCGGTCGACCGGCCCACTGTGCCAGCAGACGTGCACAGCTCTGTGCACATCGGTCGACCGCCCGGTCGACCGGCTTGGCCTGTCAGCACAGTTCTGGTCAGAAACTGGGTCTGAAAAACAGTTAAATAAATTTCTAAAAATCCCCAAAAATAGTTTTAACATTTTGCATTGATACATAAACATATGATAAAAAGTTTAGCTCAAATATCAAGCATATGAAACTATTTTTGTGTTTTAACATTTTTACCAAAAACTAAAACTTGTATTTTATCAAACTTAGATTTTTCAACACATGAATAGGAAAGTCAAAATAAGTTTGTATAAGTCATGTAAGCATGTATGTATATTGAACACATCTAATATACATAAAAACAAAGTAAACTTGTTTTGATCAATCTATTCATGAAAACCAAATCCAAAACATAAAACTTGTGTGTGTTGTGCACTTGAGCATATCAACTATACTAAGCTTTACACATGGATCTAAAACACACTAAACTAAACTAGGATACCTAAGTCTTCTTGATGATCTTCCATCTTCAAGTCGACTCGATCCAAACACCGTGATCCAACGAGCAAGGCTATGTATGATCTTGATGCTCGGGCTCTTGAATCACCAAGTGAAGGCTTCCAAACTCCTCTTTTTGAAGCAATCACCAACTAATATCTTGTTTAATGATCTGAAACTAAAATCACAAGATTATTAGTAAACATAATTACATGAGTTAATCATCATCAAAACTAGAGAGGAAGGCCTCCGGGTCAACAATCTCCCCCTTTTTGATGATGACAAAACTCATGGAGTTATATATGCATGGATTAAAGTTAAGCTTCAAAGAAGCTCCCCCTTAACTCATGCATAAACAAATAAACAATAAATATGCAATGAATAACATTGCATAATCATGCATAAACAATAAAAAGGCTCTAGATACCAATGAAATGTTCAAAAACAAAACATGCTCTAGATACCAATTAAAATTAAACTAAATTAAACTTAATATATGCAAAACTTAAATATGCATATATAAAACATGTACCAATCATGCATATTAAAAACATCTTCTCTATATATGCATGTTAAACTCTCAAATAATTCTCCCCCTTTTTGTCAATCATCAACAAAGGGGTAAGCAATCAAAACAAAACAAAATTTTCTCCCCCTTTTTGTTCGAAACAATGAATCAACAAAAGGGTTAATAAAAACAATAAAAAATTAAAAATGAGAACATTGTTTTTATTGTTTTGACCCCTTTTTGTCTAAAACAAAAAACAAACCCAAATAGGGGTGACAATCAATTAAGGTACCAATTGAAAATATGTCAAAGTAGCATCTTGATACCAATTGAAAGTAAACATAGGTCAATAAACAAATGGTATATGCGATATACATTCATGAAGAGGAAGATGTGAAGCTTCCCTACATAGATACATTACATGAAAGAGGGATGACAAGCCCTAATTCACATAACGTATACTATGCAATGCATAAGAGGAGATGTGAAGCTCCCCCTACACACGTGTATCACATAAAGAAGAGATGTCAAGCTTCTCAATACAAGATACACTCAATATGAATCTATATGTAGAAGAGATGTTAAGCTCTCCTTGCATATAGGCAATACACATCAAAACTTTTGTATTTATCCTTTAAAACAAAATTTTGAGATACCAATTTTTAAAACATTCAAATAAACATCTTGATATCAAAAGAAAGTATTTTTCCTTTTAAGTATTTGATATCAATTTAAACTTTTTGTTTTCTATCATAAAGCAAGGGAGTGGAAATACAAATACCAATTGAAATATGAAAATCGAATTTTCTCCCCCTTTATGAAATACCAAGAAAAAACATGCATAAGCTTGTAATAAGATACCAATTGAAAATTGAATCAATTGAAACAAAGTTGAAGCTCAAGCTTTAGCATAAATAAAATATATATGTATGAAAAATTTAATACCAATCGAAATTGTTACTATTGAAATTGAAAAACATACATACATACAAACATATATGAGTATACAAGAAAGGTCAAAATTGATACTAATTGAAAGAATTTCAATGATACCAATTGAAACAACAATAATGATCAAGTGTATACATCATATAACTATCCTCCCAATCATGTTCAAGTTTAAAATGATTTTCAATATAAGGCATACATGAGCATGATCTCCCATCCATCCGCCCGTAGATGGTAGGGTTTTCAAAAATAGATATGAAAATAAGCTTTGTTTGAAAAACTCTACCATATCGAAGAATACCGTAACTAGTTATTGAAAATTTTGTAAACTAGTACGAAATCCTTCAAGTAAGGAATAAAATAAAAATATTTTTCATGAAAACATGAAATTCACAAAATAGTCAACACTCATAATCAATTAAGCATAAATATGACTCATGAAAATAAACACATGAGTAAACAATAAATGTGAGTGTACAAATACAATGTGAAGATCATAATCATGAAAGATGGACAATAAGTTCAATATTCCTTGAAACCAAGAAAACATGAAAATCATCAAAACTTATTTGATCTTCAAGGTATATGTATGTCCTATACAAACTAAAGTATACATACATATCCAAACACAATGAGTCCACAAAGATATATGCATTAAGGCACGTGGCTCAAAAGGATGTATATGTATAAACAATAGTTTGGATAAAATAGACATATACATGATGTTAAACAAGAATTCATAAAACAAATTCAAAAATGGGAATACAAGTTTAAAATGTATGAATCATCAAAACTAGACTATACTAGCACATCTAATGGGTTCAAATAAGCATTCAAGCTCAAACATATAATTTATTTGTGGCCCACTATATGCACAAGTATAAATCCTAGTCTTAATGAAAAACTAACATTTAAACATATATTCAAATCATGAAGCATCAAAAACAAGATATGAATAAACATGATAAACATAAACATGATTATTATGTAAATCCACATGTTATTAAACATATGATAAACATGATAGCTAAACAAACGGTGAGAACACAAAATAATAGACCATATTAAACATGGGTGTCTCAAAAGGGCTATACATGCATGTCAAGGATCTAATAAACATGGCATTTACATACTAATTTATAAACATCAAAACATGCTATAAATAATAAACATGAAAAGCATGCAAACATAAATAAGGAGTTAGAGATCGATACCAAAACCGATGAAGGTACTTCTCTAGTTCTCCAAACCATGGTGGTCTTCCCACCAAACCTTCCCTTGAAAGTGATGCATCCAAATAGTCTCCTTTAAGCTCGGAACGCATCCACTCCAAGGTACGGCAACTCTCACGTCATGTGAGAGCCCACACCTACATCAAACATAAGAGGGGTGGTCTTTGGTACCCACAACTTTTTGGGTCCAAGGGGGTTAGTACCTTCTCTAACCCAAACAAAATTATTTGCTAAATTAGAAACATGTATACGATCATAGCAAAATTTAGCAAGGTGGCCCTTACGTCCACAATGTGTACAAGAGTACACATGAGCATACATGTGATGGGTGTGTCCGTGAGGAGCATGTGTATGCCGTGGGGGGTGTGCAAGAATAGATGGAACTTGTTTCTTTCGAAACAAAGATTCCAATCGTGTATGCCCAACAACACATTGGCTCAAAGTGGAGCCCAAACAATCAACACTCTTCTTCAAAACATTTATATCATTTTTAACACTTGAAGATAAAGTGGAGCATGCAAGGGGTGATCTAGGTGAAACTACCCTAGCATGGCAAACATGTGAAGAAATATCATTTTTCAAAGATTTATTTTTATTTAAACAAATTTCTAATTCTTTTGAAATAAAATCAATTTCTCTTTTCAAAGAATCATTTTCTTTAAAACAAATTCAACTTTTGAAGACAAAACATCATTATTTTTCAAAATTGATTCACAATCATTTTTAGATTTTAAAAATTTATTTTCTTTTAGTGCAAGATCAAGTTGAGATCTCAATGAATCCCTTTCATTATAAACCTCAACCTTCTCTTGCAAAACAAAATCAAGTTTAGAAGACAATTTTTCATTTTCTTTATTTAATGCAAAAGTCTTCTTTTTCAAAACATTATATTTTTCTATTAATTTTTCACAAACAATGGAAAGTTCTTCATTCAAAGCATGGGCATCAACATAATCATTTAAAGAACTAGCATCATCATCATCATCATCTAAGTGGGTTCCGAGTGTACCTCAAGGGAGTCATTCCCTTGAAAATCACCTAGAGGGGGGGTGAATAGGTGATAATGCTAATCAAAGGGCAATTTAAAAATTTAAAGCTATAACAATCACAATCAAGAATCACAAGATGAATGCAAGCAAGTAAGTATGATGAGCAAGTAATAAGTGCAAGCAAAGTAGAGTAATAATTGCAAGAATGTAAACCAATCGCAAACACAAGGATATGTTATCGAGGTTCGAGCACCCAGCTCTACTCCCCGCCTTCCCCAGAAGGATTCCGACCACTTCCACTATCACAAAGATCTCAAATACAATGGAGTACCCAACTCCTACAATCTCAAGAACAAGTAATTATCTTGGTAGTCAAAAGACCACAAACTCTCTCTTTCAAATATCTCTTCCCTTACAAAGGTCCTTAGAGAATATTGAGTAGGAATGAAGCTCTTGCGTGTAAGGAGAAAAGAGAATTAAATCAGAGAGTATTTGAAAAACCCTTCAGAAAATCAGTGAGAAATTCAGCACAAAAACCAAGAAACAAGTCTCTTTTGAAAGCCTTAAACTTTTGAATTTTCTAGCAATAATTGTTGTAACAAATCTCTCCCCAAACACCCCTATTTATAGGAGAGGGCTAGGGTTTAGGGATAAAACATATTTACTGATGTTTAGGAGGTAATTAGATCAAAATATATCCTTAAACGAATTTTTAAACACAAAAGACAAAAATAAACAGCTCTTAAAAATCTGCCCGTTACTGTTCAAACGGCTACATCGGTCGACCGGGCCGGTCGACCGGTAGTACAAAATTCCGACCGTTACAGGTTATCGGTCGACCGACCCGGTCGACTGATACAAACTGTGACTCAAAAATAAATATCAGTCGACTGCCCCGGTCGACCGACAGACATGCACACGGATACGTGCATTCTGCCAGGACCTCGGTCGACTGGTCCGGTCGACCGGACCAGCCTGACACAGACTCGGTCGACTGTCGGTAGACTGCCGGTCGACCGGATCAGGTCAGAAAACGAAATAAAGACAGAATTTTGAGAAGAAAAATATTTTTAACAAAACTATTTTAAACAGGAATTCAGTATGTAACATAAAAAGAAATTTGTAGAAGAAAGATTTTGTACTAAAATATTTTTGTATATTTTATAGGAAATAAACTAAGAAATAGTATATGCGCAAAAACATGTGTAATTGAGCTTCAAACCTAATCTCTATTCTTTAACAAGCTATAAAACTAAAAATACAAAACCTAAGGACCTCTGAGCAATCTTCACGTCTTTGAGCCATCCAATGCCTTGCTAGTGCCTTCTCTTCTATGATCCTTCCTTGATGAGCAAATTGCCTTCCTTGCTTTGTGGAACTTAGAAGTTCTTGCAATAGCTAAGCGAATGGTCTCTAAACATGGTACAAACCTGAAACTTATCTTAACAAACTTGTTAGTACCAAATAGCTCATATTTGGTTTGTCATCATCAAAACACAAAACAATTGGAGAGTGTAACCTCTTGGGCCAACAATCTCCCCCTTTTTGATGATGACAAAACAAATAGGCTATTAACAAAAATATAGGGTAAGAGAAAACTCCCCCTCAAATTATGCTATACATAAAACACAAGAATATGCTCTAGATACCAATAATTGAAATGATGCACCAATTATTTAAACCAATTAAAACAAATATATAAAACACAATATATAAAACACAAAAATTGCTCTTGATACCAAAAATACCAAAAACAACTAAAACACAAAAATTCATAAAAACAAAACATATAAATTCATATGGAACCAAGACCAAATGAACTTATTTTTGTCCATGTAAACTTATTCTCCCCCTTTTTGTCATACATCAAAAAGGGTTATGAAAAACATGTTTATTCAATAATACAAACATTAAGTTCTCCACAAATAAACGAAAATCTAGCAAAATCAAGAGGTTTAGTGAAAATATCGGCTAGTTGTAAATCCGTGGAAACATAATCAATATCTATATCACCTTTCTCAAAATGATCTCTAAGAAAGTGATATCTAATCTCAATGTGCTTGGTCTTACTATGTTGATTTGCATTTTTGGTCATGTGTATAGTACTAGTATTATCACAAAATATTTTTATATGATCAAAGTGCAAATCAAAATCAAGGAGAGTATGTTTCATCCAAAGGACTTGTGCATAACAAGCCCCCGCGGCAACATACTCCGCCTCGGCGGTTGAGAGAGCTACGGAATTTTGTTTCCTAGAGGACCATGAAACAAGACAATTACCAAGAAATTGACATGTCCCACTAGTACTCTTTCTATCTACTCTACAACCCGCATAGTCGGCATCCGAATAACTAGTCATTGAAAAATCTATAGTTTTCGGATACCAAAGACCCATTCCAATAGTGCCCTTAATATAACGAATAATGCGTTTTACCGCAATAAGATGAGACTCTTAGGACACGATTGAAATCTAGCACAAAGACACACACTAAACATGATATCCGGCCTACTTGCCGTCAAATATAAAAGACTTCCTATCATGCTTCTATATAATTTAATATCAACATTTTTACCTTGTTCGTCCTTATCAAGCTTGGTAGTAGTTGCCATTGGAGTGTTGCAAGCCTTTGATCCTTCAAGCCCAAACTTCTTTACTAGCTCCTTTGCGTACTTGGCTTGGTTGATGAAGGTTCCGTCTTGCAATTGCTTGATTTGGAGTCCAAGGAAGAAATTGAGCTCACCCATGGAAGACATTTCAAATTCTAGTTGCATTACCTTCTCAAAATCCTTGCATAAAAGCTCATTAGTAGAACCAAAAATTATATCATCAACATAAATTTGCACAATTAAAATATCATTATCAACATGCTTAGTGAAAAGAGTTGTGTCTACTTTGCCTTTAATAAAATCATTTGAAATGAGAAAACTAGAAAGCCTTTCATACCAAGCTCTTGGAGCTTGTTTCAATCCATACAAAGCTTTATCAAGTTTAAAAACAAAATCGGGATGAACATGATCAATAAAACCGGGAGGTTGAGAAACATAAACTTCTTCATTAATAAAACCATTTAAAAATGCACTTTTTACATCCATTTGAAAAAGTTTAAAATTTTTAAAACATGCAAAAGCTAGTGTCATCCGTATGGCTTCAAGCCGTGCTACGGGTGCAAAGGTCTCCTCAAAGTCAATTTCCTCAACTTGAGTGTAACCTTGGGCCACTAACCTAGTTTTATTCCTAATGACATTTCCGGACTCATCCATCTTGTTTCTAAAGATCCACTTAGTACCAATTATTGGTCTATTGTGGGGCTTAGGAACAAGGTGCCAAACTTGGTTGCGCTCAAATTGATTGAGTTCCTCTTGCATGGCAAGCAACCAATATGGGTCCGTCTCGGCTTCGAGAATGCCTTTGGGTTCAAAATGAGAAATAAAAGCAAAGTTACCACATATGTCATGGAGTTTGGAGCGCGTTGTGACTCCTTTAGATGCATCACCCAAGATGAGCTCCTTAGGATGATTTGTAGCGTATCTCCAAGCTTTAGGAAGCGGTTGAGTGCTTTCCTCCTTATCCTCTTGAACTTCACCAATAGGATCTAGCTTTTCTTCTTGAGCGGGTGAGTCCTTCAAGGATAGTCTCTCCATGTCTTCACCTAATGGTTCAATCTCTATACCGATGATAGTTCCTTTGGAGTCATCCCCGAAGGTGACGGTGCCACCTTCCATGTACCTTGATAGGGTTGTGAAGTTGTTGATGTCCCATGTCATGTGTCTTGAACAACCACTATCAAGGTACCACCGCTCCCTACGTCTTGGAGCTTTGGTGTGTACCTACATCAAACAATTTAAGACTTGATTTTGGTACCCACATTTTCTTGGGTCCTCTAGGGTTAGTGTCATGAACCCAAACAAGATTATTTGTTCTATTTAGTTGATCATAGCAAAACTTAGCTAAATGTCCATTTTTGCCACAATATGTGCATCTATACACTCTACCATATTTAAAAGCATAATGAGTGTGTGATTTGTGAGCATTGGCATTGTGAGCATGAACATGAGACGTGTTAGGTGTAGTGTGAGCATGAGGAATCTTAGCATGAGATGTGTGCTTTTTAGAAAATTTTTCTTCAAGTTTCTTAGTATTAAAGGCACAATCTTTTAAAACTTTTTCAAAATCATTCATTTTGGATTTAAAAGAAGAATTTCTTTTTCATCAATAATAGGAGATTTTGCCTTACAAGTACTCTTGTAGGCACAAAATTCTTTTTGCATGGAAATAAAATTAGAAGAAATATCATCTTTTTCTTTAGAAACAATGGCAAGTTGATTCTTAAGAAAAGCAACTTCTTTTTGTAATTTTAAGCATTCAAGTTTCTTATTATCATAAGTTTCAGAAAGTTCTACAAAGGCATGAACTAGAACTTCCTTACTTAGTTCATCATCTTCATCATCAAGGGATTGAGGGGTTACCTTAGGTGTGTTTGCCATGAAACACATATTAGCTTGATCCACCTCCTCTTCGGACTCGCTTTCCGAATCACATGTTGCTTTGTAGGCTTTCTTCTCCTCCGGCTTCTTTGGCTTGAAGGAGGAAGTCATTTTCTTCTTGAACTCCGGACAATCCGCCATGATATGTCCGGGTTTGCGGCAATTGTAGCATATGATCTTCCGCTCCTCTTTGCCTTCAAATTTTCTCCGGAAGTTGAACTTGTTCTTTCGGTACAACCTCTTGACATTCCGCACAAGTAGAGTTAGCTCCTCATCTTCTTCTTCGTCATCTTCATCGTCATCATTGGTGGATGAAGTCTTGAAGGCTATGGATTTCTTCTTTGAAGTAGTGGCTTCTTCTCTTGCCTTCTTCTCCATCTCATGGGTCTTTAGGTTCCCAATGAGACTAATGATGTCCATCTCGTCCTTGTCGTTCAACTCCTTTAAGGTGGTGGCCTTGATCTCCCATGAAGAAGGAAGAGCCCGTATCACTTTGCGCACCTTTTGATCGTTGGAGATGACGTCACCTAATGAAGAAAGACCATTTGTAATTTTAGTGAAACGAGTAATCATACAATCAATGGATTCATCATCTAGCATTTTAAATGATTCATATTGAGACCTCAAGAGATCTATCTTAGCTCTCTTGACTTGTGAAGTCCCTTCATGTGTGACCAATAAGTGTTGCCAAATCTCATAGGCGGATTGGCAATGAATTACCCGTGTAAGGTCATCCTCATTCAAGGCGGTTAATAGGGAGTTTTGGGCTTTGGAGTTAGCCTCATATTCTCTAAAGTTGAAGTCGGTCCAAGTGCTCTCATCACAATCGGGTGCTACATAGGGTTTAGTCAAGGACTTGGCCACTAAGCTACCCAGAGATTGCAAAAATATAGTCATCCTAACCTTACAAATTGGGAAATTAAGTCCATCAAATTTAGGAGGGGTTTTGATGTTATCGGCCATGTTTACTAGTGTATGAATGGATGAATGAAAATGTTGATTAGCAATATTTTAAGGATCTCTCTATGGATGTTAAGCCAAATCTAGAGTCCAAGCTCTGATACCAATTGAAAATCACCTAGAGGGGGGGTGAATAGGTGATAATGCTAATCAAAGGGCAATTTAAAAATTTAAAGCTATAACAATCACAATCAAGAATCACAAGATGAATGCAAGCAAGAAGTATGATGAACAAGTAATAAGTGCAAGCAAAGTAGAGTAATAATTGCAAGAATGTAAACCAATCGCAAACACAAGGATATGTTATCGAGGTTCGAGCACCCAGCTCTACTCCCCGCCTTCCCCAGAAGGATTCCGACCACTTCCACTATCACAAAGATCTCAAATACAATGGAGTACCCAACTCCTACAATCTCAAGAACAAGTAATTATCTTGGTAGTCAAAAGACCACAAACTCTCTCTTTCAAATATCTCTTCCCTTACAAAGGTCCTTAGAGAATATTGAGTAGGAATGAAGCTCTTGTGTGTAAGGAGAAAAGAGAATTAAATCAGAGAGTATTTGAAAAACCCTTCAGAAAATCAGTGAGAAATTCAGCACAAAAACCAAGAAACAAGTCTCTTTTGAAAGCCTTAAACTTTTGAATTTTCTAGCAATAATTGTTGTAACAAATCTCTCCCCAAACACTCCTATTTATAGGAGAGGGCTAGGGTTTAGGGATAAAACATATTTACTGATGTTTAGGAGGTAATTAGATCAAAATATATCCTTAAACGAATTTTTAAACACAAAAGACAAAAATAAACAGCTCTTAAAAATCTGCCCGTTACTGTTCAAACGGCTACATCGGTCGACCGGGCCGGTCGACCGGTAGTACAAAATTCCGACCGTTACAGGTTATCGGTCGACCGACCCGGTCGACTGATACAAACTGTGACTCAAAAATAAATATCGGTCGACTGCCCCGGTCGACCGACAGACATGCACACGGATACGTGCATTCTGCCAGGACCTCGTCGACTGGTCCGGTCGACCAGACCAGCCTGACACAGACTCGGTCGACTGTCGGTAGACTGCCGGTCGACCGGATCAGGTCAGAAAACGAAATAAAGACAGAATTTTGAGAAGAAAAATATTTTTAACAAAACTATTTTAAACAGGAATTCAGTATGTAACATAAAAAGAAATTTGTAGAAGAAAGATTTTGTACTAAAATATTTTTGTATATTTTATAGGAAATAAACTAAGAAATAGTATATGCGCAAAAACGTGTGTGATTGAGCTTCAAACCTAATCTCTATTCTTTAACAAGCTATAAAACTAAAAATACAAAACCTAAGGACCTCTGAGCAATCTTCACGTCTTTGAGCCATCCAATGCCTTGCTAGTGCCTTCTCTTCTATGATCCTTCCTTGATGAGCAAATTGCCTTCCTTACTTTGTGGAACTTAGAAGTTCTTACAATAGCTAAGCGAATGGTCTCTAAACATGGTACAAACCTGAAACTTATCTTAACAAACTTGTTAGTACCAAATAGCTCATATTTAGTTTGTCATCATCAAAACACAAAACAATTGGAGAGTGTAACCTCTTGAGCCAACATCCCTTAGACCGTATAGCATTGTTGTGGCTCGGATTCTCCACTAGATTCCTCCTCTTGGATTGGCAATTGAAGCTTGGAGGTGGTTGTGGTTGTCAACTTGTTCCACACTGCAAAGGCGGAACCAAGATTAGAAATATGCATAAGATAATCTTTTAAAAGCGTGCTTCTAATGGCCTCAAGGGCTTGTACATTGGCCCCTACATGCTTGCTATCACTAAGGTAGGATTCCTTGGTAATGGCAAGGTGAACCTTATAACCTAGGGTTTGTAGGTAAATGGACATCCTAGTCTTCCAAATAAGAATGTTGGAAGCATCATACATAGGTGGGGTCATGAAGTCCATGGATGTAAACTATATGTGTGCAAACAAGTAAATGCAAATGATAGATTAGCAAACAAAGGATCTCACTCCTAGGATGTTAAGCCTAAAGTATCAGGAGCGTAGGCTCTGATACCAATTGAAATCACCTAGAGGGGGGATGAATAGGTGATATGCTAATCTAGTGAACTAAATGCGCTAAATGCGAAAGCTTAAAACTATTTTGCAACACACTTAATACAACCAACAAGTGTAACCGAATTTCCCGTGAAGGGCTCTGGACTAACTCCTCTTGATTCCCCTAGATAAGGGTTGAGGTGCTATATGAAGCTCTTGTGGTTAAGTACAAGTGAGGCACACACAAACAAGCCAAGCATATAAGGATGATAAGCAATATGAAATAATGCAAGGCAACACAAGCAAATATGATATGATGATATGAATGATGCTTTGCACAATTAAAAGAGAGAGAGGGTTTAGAGGCAATGGATCAAACGCAAACACAAAGATATGTTCCGAGGTTCGAGCCCCTAGCTCTACGTCCCCGCCTTCACCGAGAAGGATTTCTAATCCACTATACTCCCACCGAGGGAACCTTCACCGAGAAGAATTTTTACAACAAGGGAGTACCGAACTCCTCTCTCAAACACCGCCTCACAACCGAGGGGTAGGCCCGTAGCCAAACAACAACAAACACCTCTAGAGGGAGCAAACCAATCACCCGATCAACCTCTACCAAGAGGGATACAACAAGAGAAAGGGTGTTTACAACTTGGAGGCTTCAACAACCTCAAACAATCTTTTTTTCCTCTTTTCCACAAAACAAGATCCTAATAGAATAGGATAGAAGATATAGCTCAAGTGGAAAAACTAGGTGTTTGGAAAATAAAAACTCAAAGAAAACACTTGGGAAAACTCTTTGTAAATGATAGAAATGAAGAACAAAACAAATCTCCCAAATTTCTATTTTCTTTGATTTTCCCAAACCCTAAACAAAAACCAATTTTGGAAGTTTTTAGCCCAAAAACACTTTTGAAAACTTGTTTTAAACACTAGAGAAACTCTGAAATTTTTCTTTTCAAAAGTCTTGTCAAAATCCCCAAAGAGATGGGGTATTTATAACCCAAACAGAAAACTAGCTGTTAGGCTGATCTGGCAGCCTGACAGGCTGGCGGTCGACCGGCCGGTCGACCGCCAACGGTCATAAATATGACCGTTGGGCAATCCCGGTCGACCGCACGGCCGACCGCCCAGATACAGAGAGCAGACTTCTCTGCTCCGGTCGACCGCTCCGTCGACCGCCCAGATACAGAGATCAAAGCTCTCTGGTCCGGTCGACCACCCGGTCGACCGGCCCACTGTGCCAGCAGACGTGCACAGCTCTGTGCACGTCGGTCGACCGCCCGGTCGACCGGCTTAGCCTGTCAGCACAGTTCTGGGTCAGAAACTGGGTCTGAAAAATAGTTAAACAAATTTCTAAAAATCCCCAAAAATAGTTTTAACATTTTGCATTGATACATAAACATGTGATAAAAAGTTTAGCTCAAATATCAAGCATATGAAACTATTTTTGTGTTTTAACATTTTTACCAAAAACTAAAACTTGTATTTTATCAAATTTGGATTTTTCAACACATGAATAGGAAAGTCAAAATAAGTTTGTATAAGTCATGTAAGCATGTATGTATATTGAACACATCTAATATACATAAAAACAAAGTAAACTTGTTTTGATCAATCTATTCATGAAAACCAAATCCAAAACATAAAACTTGTGTGTGTTGTGCACTTGAGCATATCAACTATACTAAGCTTTACACATGGATCTAAAACACACTAAACTAAACTAGGATACCTAAGTCTTCTTGATGATCTTCCATCTTCAAGTCGACTCGATCCAAACACCGTGATCCAACGAGCAAGGCTATGTATGATCTTGATGCTCGGGCTCTTGAATCACCAAGTGAAGGCTTCCAAACTCCTCTTTTTGAAGCAATCACCAACTAATATCTTGTTTAATGATCTGAAACTAAAATCACAAGATTATTAGTAAACATAACTACATGAGTTAATCATCATCAAAACTAGAGAGGAAGGCCTCCGGGCCAACACCTACGTCTATCGGTATTCTCTTCTTTCCTATCTCGAGTGTCATCTCTAGAATTCATCTTTATTTTATTTTCTAACCATTCTACCGTAAGTTTTAAGTCTTGAAGCTCTTTAAGGATTAGATCTAGTTTATCCTCCATATCGAGAAGATCAGAGTGATATGTTCTACCACTATGAAGGAGCATGCACTATCGATAAATGCAAATGTAATACACACAATCACACGGATGTGAACCAATCTCATGTGTCACTAAATGTGTGCACTATATGATCAAATGAAAAAAATTTCTTAGTGATTTTTAAAACTACGATGCAGAAAATGATTCCTAAAAGTGAATATGTAACAAGCAGTAATATAGAAAATTAGCTGCAGCAAATATAACTTACAACCGCCACAAGTTCACAAAAGACATATAAAATATCACAAAAGTGAGAGGTGATTTTAGAATATACCCAAAGGTGCTTGAAAAAGCACCAATACCAAGTAATGGCTCCCAACAAAGTTGTGTAACGGCCGGATCTGTTTCCCAAAAGTTGCAAAATATTTCCAGTAGCTTTGAAACTCAGCCACGGATCCAACATCTCGAACAGGGCTGGAAACGAACTATGAATGGGCTCGAAACAGACTCTGAAAGTTGCTAGACTGCACTGTAGCTCAGGATGAATCGCGACTTGAGCTGGGTCGAATCAACTCAGACTGAGCCAGCTCGGCTGGCTTGTTGGGTCAGTGCCAAGTCGGCTGGGTTAGCTTCGAGCCAGCTCAGAGTTGGTGAATGGGTCGGGTCGGCGTGGCTACGCAGGGATCCGATCCGAATCAAACATGTGGGATCGGGTTACTAGACGTGGGTTTGAAACCTACAACCTAAATCTTTATCCTTCCCCGATCGAGCGCAGTTAGGGTTTACCATTGGCAGTGGTGGCGGTGAAAGACGGCGATGGAAATGAGATGAAGTTGATGGCAGTGACTCATTGCGACGAAGTCAGAGGATTTGAGGTGGATGAAGATGGGGATCTGCGCGGCGGATGACGAGGATGATGACGAAGTCGGGCTCCATGATAGCTATCGCGTGGCGTGACGGTGGCAAAGTTGATGGAGAGGAAGAAGATGAAGATGGTGTTATTGTACTATTATGGAAAGATTCCTGAATAACATCAATTTCAATGCGATTTAATTGTCTTATTGACTCTTTGTTAGATAAGATTTCATTATTTGATTCCGAAGCTTCTGATTCTTCATGCAATGGTATTTAAAGTGGCTTTATTTAATTTATTAACCAGTGAAGTTATTTCTTCTTTTGACTCCTTTGTTGGCCATAATTTAAACTCACTAACCTTAGAAGGAGGTTTAATAGGTACATGACCAGATTTGAATTCTTTTTTCTTTATTAAAGTGGTTTCTAGTTGGGCAATTATTTTTAATTTGTTTATTAACAACTTTAAAGCAGATTCTGCTCTAATTAGTTGCTAACCCAGTATTTATATATACATATTTGTATAATTTTTTTGTTTAAATATTTTTTTTTGCAATTCTTTGAGTGTGTCTTTCTTTTGGTAAGTAAGCTTTATAAAAGCTGTTGCTTTCAAGTTAAACGCGAGCCTGTAAGCTTCGCTTTTCAACTCAAACGCGAGTCTGTGAGCTCCACGTTTCAACACACATGCGAGCTTATGAGCTCCGCGCTTCAGACAATAGAATAAAGTCTGCGTCCACCGAGAGCCCACGTTTTTGCTGTAACTGACAGCCATTACTAGGTCAATTAACCCCTCACGAAATGTGAACATTAATCCCCATTATAGAGGATTTATAGGGGACAATTATACCCCTGAAACCCCAATAAATATCAATGAAAGCTATGAAGAAAGAATCAGCTAATTTGGAGAAAATCAACATCTAAATTTCAGAGAGTTCGATATTCGAGCATCCTTGGCCTTAAAGAGTTCTGCTCTTCTAACTTGCTGAGTTTAAGCTCTAAATCTCTTTGAGATTATTTTAGCCATTGACTGAAGTTGCGCACTTCATCAGTAATTCAGAGAGAAGATCTGAAGATCAAGCTTGGGACTTGGCTTGTCAACAGAAGACAAGAATCGCCTTTCATCACTACACGAAGAACCCGACACTAAATAAAGAGGAGATCCACTCAAACTCTCCTCTTTTTTGTAATCGAAATTGTTCCGTTGTAATCTTTTATCCGCTCAAAGAAATTTAGCCTTGTAATTTTTCCCAAAAAATAAGTTACAACTTGTTATTATAATTATTTGCATTTTCTATTGTGTCATTTTTTTTGATATATGATTATGATTATGATTCATGAAAACATATCTATTTGCATCTTTCTATATTGTCTCGTCACACTTCTATCCTTTTGTGTATATGCTCATAACCTATTGCAACTGCAACTATCCAAAGAACATTCTTTGCTTATAAATATTGTGAAGAATTGGTTGCATAATTAAACAGGAGATGAATGAATAAATGATTGTTTAGTTATATACATTGAGAGAGATGTGCTTGATATTATTGACAATGAAACCATCATGAAGTATTTTCAAAATATGACGCCACGTAGAGGAATATTATAGTATAGTGATAAATTTTTTTTATTTTTGAAATTTTTGTATGAGAACACACATGTGACAATGTTTCTTAGAAATGAATCTCATTTATAATTATTGCTAATGTAAGTTCAGTTTTTTCTGTGAAAGCTCTGTATTTTGAACATGTGTGTGTGTTCTATTACGCTCACAGTGAATTTCTGTATCCACCACTGGGCCTAACACGCAATTGTTGATGCTCAGACAAAACACAACTCGATACTTAATCTGATACCGCAAAAATTTATAATTCTGGACTAGATCCAGAGTCAAAAGCCCAGCCCAGTTACATATTTGGGAGTTAAGAATATAGCCCGAACCCATATAACTAATCGATGAAGTTTCGTCTCTATCCGGATCGCAAAGTCAATTGCCATTTGCCTATATCAATTTGAAGTTGCAGAACTAAAGAAAACAATGTACATTTCACGATGTGTCAGCTTATTATGCATTCAACAAAAATAATAGAATTAGCTATACAGATTTTAGTTACGTGTTTTCATTTTTCAAAATATATATTTTAAACAACTGCGCAGATCACAATAGTGGACGATCCACTAAAGAATTTGCATTAAAATGTAGAATCTGATTCCATTTTACCACTTGAAACACCAGATTTGTCTGATACACCAAATATTCTTTCTTTTGTAAACTGATCAACCAAAATAAGTTATTTTCGAAACTTCATATTTCAATAAAAGTATCCTATATGTTAATATTTACAAAAGTTTATTTTCATATAAATCTATATAAATTTTATATATGTTAAATTGCTGATGTAGGAAGTAGAATAGTAATAAAACTGTCAGCTATCGATAATCCACTTCAACTGTCCACATGTCCCTTATGCTGTCGACAAAGTAACTTCAACAGGGTTTTTCTGAGAATCGGGCCACTACAGTCATCAACAAGCTACTTTAGCTGTCAGCAGCTGAAGTCATATCAGCAGTATCTGAACTAAAACCAGATTGAGATTTTCAGTCCGAGTTGAAATCAGATTGGTTTTCTTTTTCTCTTATTTAATTAGGTTTTCTAGTTAGATTAGACTACTACTTTTAAAGCATATTTAAAGGCTATTGTATTTTTTTTTTTGTACATAATATTTTAATAAATTCAATTGAGTTTTCTCTTCTAATGCTCGTGGATTCGAGTTGTTTATCTTTGCTCGTGGATTCGAGTTGTTTATCTTTACTCGTAGATTCGAGTTGTTTTTTCTCGTGGATTCGAGTATTATCCTATCTAAAAGTTTCTTTTAGGGTTTGTTGGCGCTAGAACGAAATCTAGGCGGCATCTTCGCTTTCTTGTCTGCGCCAAGTGGCATCAAAGGCTCTACAACTTTTCGATGATGGCAGGAGACAGTAAATTACAAGGTATTTTTGCGAGGGTAAGCGCTGTTGAAGGAGATATCACCACCATCTAAACTACCTTGGATCGTATGGCCCAAGCAATCGAAAAGTTGTCTCTCACGATTGATGACCAAAGTCTAGTCGATGTTACGTACCGAAGCGGACATGATCGTCAATCAACTCAACCTCCACCACAACAACCTTCACTCCAACTACCATCACAACAACAACCATCACTACATTACCGACAACCACAACAACACCACCACCAAGGCGTCATCTACAAAATTTTCAATACGAAGATCTTTCTGATGAGGTAGAATTGAACAAACCCTTCTATCAAGAGCACGACTTCGGAGATGAAGCTTACGGTGAAGGGATAACTTATGGGCGAGGTCATAAGAAGATGGTCAATCCTAATCCTAGCAGGAGAGGATATTTTTTTCCTAATCATTATAGGAGAAGAGATTACCCAAATCTTAATGAATATACGATGAAGATCGAGATTCCTTCTTTTAGTGAGAAACTTGATATCGCGTACTTCTTGGATTGGGTTTACGAAGTGAAAAAGTTCTACGACATGGCTTACGTCCCCGAGGAGAAGCATGTCAAGTTTGTAGCATGCAAGCTCAAGGAAGGAGCAGCCGCATGGAGACCAATTACAAATCACAAGGAGACGCCAAGGCAAGTCACCCGTGATGACATGGAGACGCATGAAGCAACTTTCACATGGTAGATTTCTTTCACCTGACTATCAACAATTCTTTACAATCAATTTGGACATTGCAAATAAGATACAAAGACTGTTGTGGCGTACACGGAGGAGTTCTATCGCCTCTCATCACGATACGTTCTATCTATGATGGAAGAGCAACAAGTGGCAAAGTACTTCAACGATTTAAAGTACCCCATCTAAGAATGTGTGATCTTTCATGACGTGTTCTCTATTGATGAAGCCCACAAAAAGGCTATGAAGATTGAGAGGTTGCAAAGCAGATCTTCGTCATTCAAAAGTGTAGCAGAGAAGACATCCAACAATACAAGAATTAGGCAGGGTTTCACATTGAGTGATTATAGCACGCCGTTCCCGAGATATGTACCCAGATACGTGTCCTGATTTTTTTGACCGCATTATTTCAATTTTCTTTCAGTATTTGTTTTTAAGTTGTGATTTCTCATGTTTTTGGTATCGGATCTGGATTCTCAGTCTTAGAGTCAACCCTGACCCAGACCAGGAACCCGATACCGGTATATCACTCGATTTGACCTTTCCAGTAGTCCGATTTGACCGATTTTAGTTTCAAACATAGTTTTCTAATATTTTAGATTTTTCATGATTTTCTGAGATTTTTCAGAATTTTTCTGCAAAATCTCCAAAACCGGTGTTGGTCGGCATCGCTGACTAATTCCCAGATTTTTAGTTTTCAAATGGGATTGAATTTTTAAAGATGGCTTTCACATTATTTTTTATAATATCATTTTCTATATAAATATTTTTTTGGAATTTTTCTAAATTTGTCAAAATTTGACCGATTCTGATACAGGCCAGTATCGCTGGAAGATTGCAGGATTTTTAATTTCATAACTAGATTGAATTTCTTGAATCTAATTTCATAAGGTATCTTAAAATAATATATTCTTATTTTGAGAATTTTTTGGAGCGTTTCTGAAAAAGTCAAATTTTTGCGCTATTAAAATAATAATATTAATTACCGATCTTATCTTTTCTTGCTTTTTCCTTCTCTACACCTCTACTTTGTACTCCCAGATATTATAATAAATAAATTATTTAATAATAAAAATTTTATACTATTTTCTTTTCTTTTCCTTATTTTTTCCTTTTCTTTAATTTTCTTCCTTTTCTTCTCTTTTTTTTCTTTTCTTCTCCTTCACTCCACCCCCCATATCCTGCTTCTTCCCTGCCCACCGCCGCCTGCAGCAGCAACCAAGCAATGATGGGCTGCTGTTGCAGCCCCTCTCCCCCCATCTCCATTCATCATCACATCTTCCTTCTCCTCTCCATTTAATTTCCTTTCATCTTCCGTCTCCTTTTCATTTCTATTTTCAATTTCAACCTCCTTCAACCAAAACAAACCCAACTCCACCTTCACCACCGGCCACCTCCACCACCTGAGCCACCACCGCCGCCGCCCCTAGGCCGGTGCCACGCCACCCCCCACCGTACCTACTTCCTTCTGCACTTCCACACACTTCACCTATTGCATGCCACACTTCTTCTTTAATTAATAATGATATATCTTTGCTTAAGAAGAGTGTTGATTGTTTGGGCTCCACTTTGAGCCAATGTGTTGTTGGGCATACACGATTGGAATCTTTGTTTCGAAAGAAACAAGTTCCATCTATTCATGCACACCCTCCACGGCATACACATGCTCCTCACGGACACACCCATCACATGTATGCTCATGTGTACACTTGTACACATTGTGGACGTAAGGGCCACCTTGCTAAATTTTGCTATGATCGTATACATGTTTCTAATTTAGCAAATAATTTTGTTTGGGTTAGAAATGGTACTAACCCCCATGGACCCAAAAAGATATGGGTACTAAAGACCACCCCTCTTGTTTATGATGTAGGTATGGGCTCTCACATGACGTGAGAGTTGCCGTACCTTGGAGTGGATGCGTTCCGAGCCTAAAGATTACTATTTGGATGCATCACTTTCAAGGGATTTTTGGTGGAGAGGACCACCATGTTTTGGAGATAAGGAGAGTTGCCTTCTAGGTTTTGGTAACGATTCCTAACTCCTAATTATTGTTTACATACTTTTCATATTGATTGTTTATAGCATGTTTTATTGTTTAGTTATTATCATGTAAATACCATGTTTATTAGACCATTGACATACATGTATAGTATTTGAGACACCCATGTTTAATGTGGACTACTTTTTTGTGTTCTCACCATAGTTTAGCTATCATGTACATCATGAATCTAATAACATGTAAATTTACATAGTAATCATGTTTATGATTTTCATGTTTATTCATATCTTGTTTTTGATGCTTCATGATTTGAATATTTGTTTAAATGTTATTTTTCATTAAGACTAGGTATATATTTGTGCATATAGTGGGCCACAAATAAATCTATATATGTTTGAGCTTGAATGCTTATTTGAACCCATTAGATGTGCTAGTATAGTCTAGTTTTGATGATCCATGCATTTTAAACTTGTATTCCCATTTTGATTTTGTTTTATGATCATGTGTTTTTATTTCATGTATATGTCTATTTTGCCAAACTTTAAGATATACATGTATACCCCTTGAGTCATTTGCTTTTCATGCAAATCTATACATATGGACTCAATTGTGTTTAGGGATATGTATGTATACTTTTTGTGTTGACAAATCATACATATACCTTAAAATGAAATTTGTTTTAATAGAAATTTAGTTTTTCATGTTTCCATATGATTTATGTTTAACTTCATGTATATGTCCATTTTATCCAAATTATTGTTATACATATACATCCTTTTGAGCCACTTGCCTTCATGCATATATCTTTGTGGACGCGTTGTGTTTGGATATGTATGTATACTTTAGTTTGTATAGGACATACATATACCTTGAAGATTAAATAAGTTTTGATGATTTTCATGCTTTCTTGTTTCAAGGAATATTGAGCTTATTGACCATCTTTCATGATTATGATCTTCACATTGTATTTGTACACTCACATTTATTGTTTACTCATGTGTTTGTTTTCATGAGTCATATTTATGCTTAGTTGATTATGAGTGTTGACTATTTTGTGAATTTCATATTTTCATGAAAAATAATTTTGTTTTATTCCTTACTTGAAGGATTTCGTACTAGTCTACAAATTTTTCATATAACTAGTTGCGATATTCTTCATTTTGGTAGAGTTTTCAAACACACTTTATTTTTCAAATCTATTTTTTTTGAAAACCCCTACCACTCACGGGCGGATGGATGGGCGATCATGCTCATGTATGCCTTATATTGAAAATATTTTTAAACTTGAACATGATTGGGAGGATAGGTTATATGAGTTATACTTTGATATTATTGTTGTTTCCATTGGTATCAATGAAATTCTTTCAATTGATATCAATTTTGATCTTTCTTGTATACTCATATATGTTTGTATGTATGTATGTTTTTCAATTCCAATAGTATCAATTTCGATTGGTATTAAATCTTTCATACATATATTTTGTTTATGCTAAGCTTGAGCTTCAACTTTGTTTCAATTGATTCAATTTTCAATTGTTTCTTAAACAAGCTTATGCATGTGTTTTGTTAGTATTTCATAAAGGGGGAGAAAATTCGATTTTCATATTTCAATTGGTACCTTAATTGATTGTCACCCCTATTTGGTTTTTGTTTTTGTTTTAGACAAAAAGGGGGAGAACATTGTTTTTATTAACCCTTTGTTGATTCATTGTTTCGAACAAAAAGGGGGATAAAAATCTATTGATTTAGTTTTGCTTTTACCCCTTTATTGATGACTGTTTCTTTGTATTAAAAAGGGGAGAAGATTTTGAGTTTGTTTGAGTTTTATATATGCATATTTATGTTTTGCATATATTAAGTTTAATTTAGTTTAATTTTAATTGGTATCTAGAGCATGTTTTGTTTTTGTTTTGTTTTTGAACATTTCATTGGTATCTAGAGCCTTTTATTGTTTATGCATGATTATGCATTGTTATTCATTGCATATTTATTATTTATTTGTTTATGCATGAGTTAAGGGGGAGCTTCTTTGAAGCTTAACTTTAATCCATGCATATATAACTCCATGAGTTTTGTCATCATCAAAAAGGGGAGATTGTTGGCCCGGAGGCCTTCCTCTCTAGTTTTGATGATAATTAACTCATGTAGTTATGTTTACTAATAATCTTGTGATTTTAGTTTCAGATCATTAATCAAGATATTAGTTGGTGATTGCTTCAAAAAGAGGAGTTTGGAAGCCTTCACTTGGTGATTCCCGAGCCCGAGCGTCAAGATGATACATAGCCATGCTCGTTGGATCACGGTGTTTGGACCGAGTCGACTTGAAGATGAAGATCGTCAAGAAGACTTAGGTATCCTAGTTTTAGTTTAGTGTGTTTTAGATCCATGTGTAAAGCTTAGTATAGTTGACATGCTCAAGTGCACAGCACACACGTTTTATGGTTTTTCGGTTTTAGTTTAACCGATATTTGTTTTCATGAATAGATTGATCAAAACAAGTTTAATTGGTTTATGTATAGTAGTTTCATTCTATACATGCATGCTAAACTTTTAAACAAACTTATTTTGACATTCCTATTCATGTATTGAAAAAGTCAAGTTTGATAAAATACAAGTTTTGGTTTTGGTAAAAATGTTAAAACACAAAAATGGTTTCATATGCTTGATATTTGAGTTAAAATGTTTATCACAAGTTTATATATCAATGCAAAATGATAAAACTATTTTTGGAGATTTTTATAAGACTTAAAAGAATTTTTAGGTATATGTTTAACTGTTTTTCTGACCCAGTTTCTGACCCAGACTGTGGCTGACAGGCCAGGTCGGTCGACCGCACGGTCGACCGAACCATGGGCCGGTCGACCGTTGCGGTCGACCGACGTGCACAGCCTTGTGCACGTCTGGCAGACACAGGGCCGGTTGGCCGGTCGGTCGACCGGACCAGAGAGCTCTGCTCTCTGTATCTGGGCGGTCGACCGGATTGCCCCAACGGTCATATTTCTGACCGTTGGCGGTCGACCGGGCCGGTCGACCGCAAGCCTGTCAGGCTGCCAGATCAGCCTAACGGCTAGTTTTCTGTTTGGCCTATATAAACCCCATTTCTTTGGGACTTTGGCCAAGGTTTTTGAACAAGAAAAATTCCCAGTTTCTCCAGAGTTTAAAAGAAGTTTTCAAAGAGTTTTAAAGCTTAAAAGATTACATCTTTATTGTTTTTCAAGGGTTTTAGAAAATAAAAAAAACTAGGTTTTTAGGATATTGTTTTGGATTTTCATTTTTATCATCTACAAGAGATTTCCAAGTAGTTTTTCTTTGTGATTTGCTTTCCAAAAACACCTTGATTTCCACTTGAGCTATATCTTCTATCCTAATCTATTAGGATCTTTGTTTTTGTGAAAAAAGAGAGTTTGTGGTCTTTGTAACCACTTGTTGTAAAAACCCTTGCTTTGATTGGGTTGCTCCCTCTTTGGTAGAGGTTGAGGATTGTGATTTGCTCCCTCTAGCGAGAGGTGGAGTTTGGTTTGTAAACCCTCTTCGGTAGAGGTGTTGGTTGTTGTTTGGCTACGGGCCTACCCCTCGGTTGTGAGGCGGTGTTTGAGAGAGGAATTCGGTACTCCCTTGTTGTAAAAATCCTTCTCGGTGAAGGTTCCCTCGGTGGGAGTGCTCGGTGGACAAGATAGTGGATTAGAAATCCTTCTCGGTGAAGGCGGGGACGTAGAGCTAGGGGCTCGAACCTCGGACATATCTTTGTGTTTGCGTTTGATCCATTGTCTCTCTAACACTCTCTCTCTTTATATTGTGCATAGCATTATTCATTTCATATCATTCATATTGCTTGTGTTGTGCCTTGCATATTTCATATTGCTATATCATTATATGCTTGGCTTGATTATGTGTGTGCTTCACTTGTACTTAACCACAAGAGCTTCATATAGCACCTCAACCCATATCTAGGGGAATCAAGAGGAGTTAGTCCAGAGCCCTTCACGGGGAATTCGGCTACACTTGTGTGTTGTACTAAGTGTGTTGCAAATAGTTTTTAAGCTTCTGCATTTAGCGCATTTAGTTTCTAGATTAGCATTTACACCTATTCACCCCCCCCCCCCTAGGTGTTTTTCACTAATATCACATCCAAATCATATATCTCATGACATCTGATACACTATCACTTAATACTTGCCCTGTTATGACATATTAATGCTTAGCTTATGATTATCACATTTACGGAAATCTTGTACCTGTTATCCTGTATTATATACAGTGACTTGAATTTATAGTACTCATATACTCTTGAACTCCTGAAATCCTAATCTTGTCATGCACTTGCTTTTTTCGTAAATTGATAATTATATAATAAACTATAAAAAGGGACAACTTGCATTGGGTCGGCTATCAATATATATTCGTGTTTACAGTGATACTAGGTATGTTGTGCAACTAAAACTTCCGGTCTAACCTGTGGGCCTCCAGGCGACTGATGGGAGTGCTGGCTCCCTCCTTCCTAGTACCATCTTGATAAGGGCATCCTATAAGACCCTCCTGTACGCCTTGCGGCCGGTTCCAAGCACCAGCAACGGAACATCCTGGACCATGGTCCCCGGCATACACGGGACCCACTGTAAACATTGTTCGTTGATACCCCCGTTGGTTTTCAATAACAGCCTCGATTTACTCATATGTGGATGTATATATGCTGGGATGCTATTACGCATACCTAGACATATGGGTAGAACGAGTAATAAATATGAATATTAAAAATAAGTAATAATAGATTTATTCAGGCCTTATCACTTTCATTTTATGTCTCCATTGCATGCTTACTATACATGTACACTCGACACAGTTCTTGATGCTTGTTACTGTTTGGTTATATCAACACATATATACTTATCTCTACACGACACTTGGCATTCACCTGAATATTTGTTGGGGAGTTTCTGACTCCCCTGGACTTGCATGTTCAGGTTCTGAAGCTTGAATTGAAGTGGAGCCCTCCACCGAAGATCAAGTTTATCTCTCGGCGCAGGCTGATTAGTCCTAACTCCTTCTGTTCCTGAATCTTCCTGCAAGCTCGGGAGACTTCCTCTCAGCTCGTGAGAACCTTTTTACTGTACAAATTATAATTCTTACTTTTATCCTGACCGTGATATAATGTACATGTACTAATATATCACGCTCTGTGATAACTTTGTAATCCTTATGTTGGAAAGTATATATACTGCGTGCTTTCATACTCTACTTCTTACTTGTACTGATGCTTAGCGTATATACGTGAAGATATTTCTGACCTGCATATATACGTCGCAGTAGCGTCTCCGTATCCGTCAGGGCGGGGCGTTACATCATATCAACAAGTGAGAATCAAAGCATACGACCTTCACAAAAATCTAAATGGGATTCTATTAAGATATTTATTATTTTTATTTATTATTTTTAAATTAATAATGTTTAAACTATTTATGTATTAGTATGTTCCTCATGTTTCTTGTAGTGCCCTCGTCAACCTGATAGCATTCAGTGTGGATATTATGTTATGTCGATGATGCAGGATATTATCCACTTTCGATTGGATGCTATTCCTTCTGAGGTATAATTTATGTGTCTGAATTTTCTCTTAATTATCAAATTTAACAAAAACATTTCAATATTTGCTGCTCAATTCGGAAAAATATATACAGAAAATGAAATCAATAAAATTCAGGAGAAATGAATGGATATTTGTTTATCTCATTTAATAGTAAGTATTATTTTAATACTTTAATTAGTCTTTATATCATTATATGCTTGTAGTTTCTTATGATAAAATTTTTCTCTTTCTAATTACAGTTGATTAAATCTCGAGAAATTGTATTAATGATGTTGTATATATAGATCCTTCGGAGTACAGTACACATGTTATACTCTTCACCCTCATTTTGGTGCGTATGTATGTTATTTGATGCATATTTCAATTTGTTGCATGTGTTGTACTAATATTAAACTTAATGTGAAAATATATATGTGTATATGTATAAATTAAACGTATCCAGCCATGTGAATGTGTATTTTCAAGTAATGGGTGAATTAAGAGTTAGCTATATGTGTTTTTGTGAATGTTATATTTATTTGCAAATATTGAAAATATACTTGATGAAGAGATAATGTGTTTCTTTATGTTGTAATCTCTGTTTCTAAATATGGATTGTATCTGCTTCCACTGATATTGTAAACAGTATTTTTTGTATTTTAAAATTTTAATTGAAAAAAATAGAGCTTTTCACGTAGGTTATCATTAATAACTGATGCTAAAGGTACCTTTTGCGTCGGTTCTATTAAAGAACCTATGCGAAAGGTGCATCAGTTCTGTAGCAGAACTGACCCTTTCACGTCGGTTCTTCTTAGAACCGATGTGAAAGCCAAACACATTTCGCATCGGTTCTATACAGAACAGACGAGAAGAGCTATTTTTGCGTCGGAATTTATCTGACGAGAAAAATACCTATTTTTTGCGTCTCCTGGATACATGTCAGTTGTGGGACCGACGCTGTTTACTTATAGCATCAGATTTTATCCGACACGAATCCAACTTTTTGCAGTAGTTGTTGGCCTAGAGGCCCTTCACCTTAGTTTTGATGATGACTAACTTATAAAAGTTAGTTTACTAATAATCTTGTGTTTATACAGTTTCACTTATTGATCAAGATATTAGTAGGTATTTAGCTTCAAAAAAGGAGTTTTGGGAGCTAACACATGTTGATTTAAGAGCTCGCGCGTCAAGATCGCATCTAGCACTCGGTTGGAGTCAAGCTCGTCGGATCGTGTTTGGATCGGGTCGTCTTGAAGATGAGGATCGACAAGAAGGCTTTGGTTTGTTTAGATCTTGTGTAAAGATAGATAGTGTTGATATGCTCAAGTTCACATACACACACAAGTTTAATACATTTAGTTTTCAGTTTAACCAGTTTAGTTTTTATATAGACATATATATGGTTTTCATGAATAGATAGAATCAAAACATGTTTACATGGTTTAATGTATATTGAATTTGATCTATATACATTTGTGCTTTACATATTTGGAAAAACTTACTTTGAGGATCATATTCATGTGTTTTAGAGTTTTATATTTAACAAAACCTATTTTTGGAGTTCATGTTAAAAACATAGATATATCATATACATGTATATTTGATTATATCCATATACAATATGCTTTAAAAAGAGTTTAAATATCTTGTTTTTGTATTTATATAAGTTTGAAAAAATCGGATTTCCATTTCAAAGTTTGGTTTTCGAAAAATACGATTTTCGTTTTAAAACCTAATTTCAATATCATAAAAATGGTTCAAATAGTTTATACTATGTGTTCATTTTTGGTCACACATATTTGTTATTCAAAGATCTTATAAAAACTGAATTTTGTGAAATTAATGTGATTTTATGGGATTTAATTAGTATTAAATCATTCAAGTTTTCAGTCCTATAATCCTTGCCAGACTCAGCTGGCGGTCGACCGGACCAGGGATCGGTCGACCGGACCGGTCGACCGATGTGCACACTAATACGTGCACGGACCAACCCAGTAGGCCGGTCGACCGACTGAAAGCACCCAGCTCTCGGGCGCTGTCGGTCGACCGGGCAGTCGACCGGAGCGCCAACGGTGAGAATTATGACCGTTGGGCCGGTCGACCGGAAGGGCATTTCTGCCCTTTCCAGCTGCCAACGGGCAGATTTTTGAGAGGCCTATAAATAGGACCCCTCTTTGGCTGATTTTAACAAGAAGTTAGAGAGAAAATTTTTCCATCTATACAAGTGTTTTTGCATCAAGATTTCAAAGAGTTTTTGTGCTTTAAAGTTTCATCTTTTATTTGTTTTCAAGGGTGAAAAAAATCAAAGAAAAAGAGAGTCTTTGGGGAAATTATTTTGATCTTCATATCCATTTATTCTAGTATTTTTCCCACGTGTTTTTCTTTGTGATTTGTTTTCCTAACACCTTATTTTCTCACACTTGAGATATCATCTCTATCCTATCTTGAAAGTACACCTAGAGGGGGTGAATAGGTGTACGGCTAATATATGAACAAAAACGGAAATTAAAAAACTAAATTGCAACATACTTAATGTAACCAACGAGTGTAGCCGAATTCCCGGTGAAGGGCTCTGGACTAACTCCTCTTGATTCTTCTGAATAAGAGTTGAGGTGCTATATGAAGCTCTCGTGGTTAAACACAAGTGAGGCACACACAAACAAGCCAAGCATATAATATATGAATGAGAAATATGAAATGATGCAAGGCACAATATAAAAGAGAGAGAGAGAGTAAGAGAAAGTGGATCAAACGCTAACACAAGGATATTTTTCGAGGTTCGAGTACACAGCTCTACGTCTCCGCCTTCACACAGAAGGATTTTCACTAACTTGTCCACACAGGACTCCCACACAGGGAACCTCCACTGAGGATTTGGGGCAATTACAATTTTAGAGTACACAACTCCTCTCTCAACAAATACAACCTCTCACTAGAGGCAATGCACAACCAACACAAATTCCACCTCACACAAGAGGGGTAGGCACTTAGCCAATACAAATCAATCACCTCACACTTGAGGGATTCCAACACAAACTCCACCTCTCACTAGAGAGAGCTAAACACAATCTCCACCTCTCACTAGAGGGAGCCAACCACAACTTTCACAATCACCTCACAATAGAGGGATACCAAATCAATCTCCTCCTCTCACTAAGGAAGTTTACAACTTGGTGGTTACACAACCACGAACTAATTTTCCCACAAAGATAAAGATCCTATAAATAGGATAGCAAGATAGCTCAAGTGTGAAAAACAAAGAGTTTGAAAATCAAAAACTCAAAGAAAAACTCTAGGGAAAAACTCTTAGATAGAATTGAAAATGAAGATCAAACCAATTCCCAAAGAATTTTCTTTTCAATGATTTTCCAACCCTTTTAAAACAAAATAAAGATCAAATCTTTAAAACCAAAAACTCTTTTAAAAACTTGCTTTTAACACTTGAGAATGGGAGAAATTTTGCTCTTGAAATCTTGGTGAAAACTGGCCAAAGATTGGGGTATAAATAGACCCAATCAAAATCTTCCCGTTGGCTGGCAGAAAGGTCAAAATGACCTTCCGGTCGACCGGCCGTCGACCGGCCAACGGTCAAAAAATCGACCGGCCAACGGTCAAAAATCGACCGTTGAGCCTGCCGGTCGACCGCCCGGTCGACCGCGCCCAGAACCAGAGAGCAACGGCTCTCTGGCTGGTCGACTGCCCGGTCGACCGGGTCAACCCGAGAGTGGGCTGACTTCAGTCGGTCGACCGCTCGGTCGACCGACCAAGCAAGCTGGCCTGCGTGCACGTCCTTGTGCACGTCGGTCGACCGGTCCGGTTGACCGACTCTTGGTCCGGTCGACCGGCCCGGTCGACCGCCAGAGCCTGGCAGGACAGATTACAGGATTTAAAAACTTGTGTTTTTATTATCTAATTAAATCCCATAAAATCTCTAAAAATCTACAAAAATAGTTTCAGTATAATAATTTAATATACAAACATGTTTGAGTAAAATCAAACCATGTTACAAATATTTTGAACTATTTTTGTAACTTACAAATTTTGCCGAAAACCAAAATCCGTATTTTCCAAAACTTGTATTTTTGAAATGGAAAACCGTTTTGTCCAAAACACATTCAAATACAAAAACATGATACTGAAACAACATTTAAGCATGTTTGTATATGGATATAATCCAATATACAAGAAAATATATATATCAATGTTTTTGACATTAAATCTAAAAATAAGTTTTGTTAATATACCAAAACTCCAAACTCATGAAATAGACTATCAAACTAAGTTTGTCTAAATAGATGAAGCATATATGTATATAGAACAAATCTAATATACATTAAACCATGTAAACTTATTTTGATACTATCTATTCATGAAAACCAAGATCGGTTAAACGAAAACAAAAAACCAAACATGAAACTTTAAACAAGTGTGTGTTGTGAACTTGAGCATACCACACTATCTAATCTTTACAAATGGATCTAAACTATAAACTAAACAATGTACTAAAGTCTTCTTGTAGAGCGCCGTCTCCAAGTTGACTCGATCCAAACGTGATCCACTGAGCTTGACTCCAAACGAGTGCTAGATATGAACTTGACGCTCGGGCTCTTGAATCACCATGTGAAAGCTCCAAAACACCTTTGTTGAAGCTAATCACCTATTAATATCTTGGTTTAAATATCTGAAACTAAATATCACAAGATTATTAGTAAACTATAACTACATTAGTTAATCATCATCAAAACTAGAGTGGAAGGCTTCTGAGCCAACATATCTATAGGATCTTATTTTGTGAAGAAAATTGGTTTGTGATCTATTGAGATCACCAAGGTTGTAATCTTTGTGATCACCAAGGGTTGTAATCTTTTTTGCTTTGAGTTTGTGTTCATCCCTCTTGTGTAGAGGTGATTGAGATTGTGATTTGGGTTTGTGGTTATCCCTCTTGTGAAGAGGTGATCGTGGTTGGTGTTAGCTTAGTGTCTTATCCCTCTTGTGTAGAGGTGATTGTTATTTGACTTAGTGCCTTATCCCTCTTGTGTGAGGTGATAGTTGTTGTGCATTGTCTCTTTGTAGAGATGGTTGTTGTTGGAGAGAGGAGTTGTGTCCTCCTAAGTTTGTATTGCCAAATCCTCGGTGGAGGTTCCCTGTGTGAGAGGTCATGTGTGGACATATAGAGGAAATCCTTCTGTGTGAAGGCGGGGACGTAGAGCAGTGGCTCGAATATCGAAACATATCTTGGCGTTTGCGTTTGATCCACTATCTCTAAACTCTCTCTCTTTTATATCTTGTATTGCATCATATTGTTCATATCATATATATGCTTGGTATTGATTGTGTGCCTCACTAGTGTTGAACCAAGAGAGCTTTATATAGCACCTCAACTCTTATTTAGAGGAATCTAGAGGAGTTAGTTCAGAGCCCTTCACCGAGAATTCGGCTGCACTCTTTGGTTACACTTGGTGTGTTGCAATTAGTTTTTAATTCCGCATCATTTGTATTAGATTAGCCATACACCTATTCACCCCCCTCTAGGTGTATTTTCAATTGGTATCAGAGCTTACGCTCCTGATATTAGATTTAGCCACCTAAGAGTGAGATCTTAGCTTGCTAATCTAGATTTACATTTGCACACATATTTGCTTACACATACTCATGGATTTCATGACCCCTCCCATGTTTGATGTTTCTAACATCGATATATGGAAGCTTAGGATGAGTGCTTATTTAAAAGCCCTAGATTTGCATGTCTATCTTGGCACTACCAAGAAAACCTATTTTGGTAATGCCAAGTACATTGAGGCTAATGCACAAGCCCTAAATGCACTAAAGCATTCACTTAGTAAAGAATTTTTATCTATGCTTTCTCATTGTGATTCCGCTTTTGCAGTGTGGAATACTTTGATATCTCCCAAGCTTCAGACGACAAACTTTGTGCAGAAAGAATCTAGTGGAGATGAGTCCGACGAAGCGTGCTACATGGTCCAAGGGAATAACTCCCTTGAAGTACATTCAGAAACTCAACTAGATGATTGTGCTAGTTCTTCAGGTGATGACATCATGGATGCCGATGCATTAAATGAAGAACTATCTATTGTTTGTGAAAACTTTCTTGAAAAATATAAACTTTTGAAAAAGAAAAGCTTTAAATTAAAAGAAGAAAATAAAATTTTATTTTCAAAACTTGATTTGATTTTGCAAGAGAGGGATGAGATTTTAAGTGAGAGGGACTCATTGAAATTCAAACTTGACCTTGCCCTAAATGAAAACAAATTTTAAAGAGTAAAAATGATTGTGATGATGTTTTGAAGAAAAATGAGGTTTTATCTTCAAAACTTGATTTTGTTTTAAAAGAGAACAATTCTTTGAAAAATAAAATTGCTTTGATTTCAAAGAATTGGATTTAGTTTCAAAAGAAAATACTTCTTTAAAAATAATTTGGATTCACATGTTTGCCATGCTTCATCATCTAGTATTTCTATTGCATACTCCACTTCTTCTTCTAATGTTGAAAATGATATAATTATGTTAAAAAAGAGTGTTGATTATTTGGGCTCCACTTTGAGCCAATGTGCTATGGATCACAAGAAATTGGAATCCATGTTTCGCAAGAAACATGCACCTCATGTTCATGCACACCATACACGACATACACATGCTCATCATGCTCACACACATGATTCTATGTATGCTCATGTGTATACTTGTACACATTGTGGATGTACGGGCCACCTTGCAAAATTTTGTTATAATAGATTAAATATTTCAAATTTTGTAAATAAATTTGTTTGAGTTAGGAAAGGTGCCTACCCCCATTGACCCAATAAGTATAGGTACCAAAATTCACTCCAATTCTATTTAATGTAGGTGTGGGCTCTCGCTCAACGTGAGGGTGTTGGTGCCTTGATGGTGGATGCGTTCCGAGCTAAATGATGACACTTTTGGATGCATCACTTTCAAGAGATGTTTGATGGGAGGACCACCATATTTTGGAGACCTAGAGACTAGTCCTATTGGTTTTGGTAACTATCTCAACTCTTTATATTGTTTACATGCTTTTATATTATTGATTTGTAGCATGTCATGTTTTAATGCTCAATATGTTAAATACAATGTAAATTAGACATGTGATATACATATGTAGTATTTGAGATACACCCATGTTTATATGGACCATTAATTTGTATTCTCACTATAAGCTATTGTGTATATCCTAGTCTAAAACATGTGCATTTTAATATATGATCATATTGATTTATATTTTCTTCTATGCTTCATATTTTGATTACTTGTTTAGATGTAGTTTGTATTAAAACTTATGTCAATACTTGTACAACTAGTGAGTCACATTTGATTATTATATGTTTGTGCTATGTTGCTCATTTGTACCCATTAGATGTACTTGTATAGCCTAGTTTTGATGATTCTTACATTTTAACTTGTATTCCCTATTTTGCATATATTTTTCATAATAATGTATTTAGCTTCATGTATATGTCAATTTTGTCAAAACTTTAAATATACATGTCTATCATAGAATCACTTACTTTTCATGCAAAACTATTGTGGACTCACTTTTGTTTGGGTATGTATGTATACTTCTAGTTTAGACAAGACATACATATGCCTTAAAGTTTGTATTATTTTGATGGATAATTAAATTTTTATGTTTTTCATATTTATGAAGGAATTTCATTGAGCTTCATTGCCTGTTTTCATGATTTTATTGATTACATGGTTTTTACACTCACATTATTTTTTTTTACTCATGATTTTTGTTTCATGAGCATATATGTTTTTTATTGCTATTTGAGTGTCGATGATCGTGTGACTTACATGTTTTCATGGATATATTCATGTTTTATTCCTTACTTGAAGAATTTCGTACTAGTTTTCAAAAATTATCTTTAATCTAGTCTTTATTCTTTATTTGGTTGTGATTTTCAAACTTGTTAAACAATTTTCAAACTCTTATTTTTTGAAAACCCCTACCTTTAAGGGCGGTTGGTTGGGAGACCATGCCTTGTATACACTTATTGAAAATCTATTTAAACATGTGCATGAAATGGAGGTAGTTATGAGATATACATGATTTTAATGTAAATTTTATTTTTGTATACTCATATGTGTTCCTATATATGTATGCTCCAATTTCAAATACTATCAATTTCAATTGGTATATTCATTCTCATACATATATGATTTGATTGTGCTTACAATATCTTAAAGCACAAATTATGTTTATGCTAAAGTTTGACTTAATTTTAAATGTTGATTAGTTTTACAATGAGCTTTTGCATTGTTTTCAATTGGTATTTCAATCGGTATTTTTTATATACTTCATATTTTACATTTCAATTGGTATCAAGAATATACAATATATTTCAATTGGTATCAAATATTTCTTAAGATATACATGATTTTAAAATGAAAAATTCAGTTGTATACTCATGATATTTCTTTCTAAGCTTGATTTAGTCCTTAATGACAATTAATTTCAATTGGTATCATATACAAGCTTATGCATTATTTTTATTGGTATTTATAAAGCGGGAGAAAAATTCTTATTTTATCTTTCAATTGGTTTTACTTTTCAATTGGTATCATACTCCCAATCTTTATGAAGAAAAATATTTTTCCTTGGTATATGCTTACATTTCCAATATAGGTATCAATAAGTTTAAATTGATATTATTTTCAAATTGGTATCCTTTATTGCAAAATGAATATAATGTTTACCTAAAAATTTGGTGTTTATTTTCAATTGATATCACGTTCTTTTATTGGTATCAATTCAAAAAAAATTATTTCTTTCAATTGGTTGTTTCCATTGATTATGTTTATTATTTTAAATTGGTTCTTTCAATTGACTGTGTTTATTAGTATCAAAATTTTTGTTTACGTTTATTGTTTATTTGGCTTCACCCCTTTGTTGATGAATGACAAAAAGGGGGAGAAGAATTCAGGTTTATTTTATATACGCATGTTTTACTATGTGTTATGCATATATCTTATTTTATTAGTATCTTGAGCTTCATTGCATATATTTATATGTTATTGGATATGCATATGTTAAGGGGGAGCTTCTAAGAAGCCTATCCTTAATAGATACATATATATAACCTCATAAGTTTTATCATCATCAAAAAGGGGAGATTATTGGCCTAGAGGCCTTTCACCTTAGTTTTGATGATGACTAACTTATGAAGGTTAGTTTACTAATAATATTGTGTTTATACAGTTTCAGTTAGATCAAGATATTAGTAGGTGTTTAGCTTCAATAAAGGAGTTTTAGGAGCTAACACATGTTGATTTAAGAGCTCGCGCGTCAAGATCGCATCTACCACTCGGTTGGAGTCAAGCTCGCCGGATCATGTTTGGAGCGGGTCGTCTTGAAGATGATGATCGACAAGAAGAGTTCAGTTTGTTTAGATCTTGTGTAAAGATAGATAGTGTTGATATGCTCAAGTTTACATACACACACAAGTTTAATACATTTGGTTTCGGTTTAACCGGTTTTGATTTTATATAGACATATATATGGTTTTCATGAAGTTTACATGGTTTAATGTATATTGGATTTGATCTATATACATCTGTGTTGGCCCAAGGTTACAATCACCCGTTTTTAGTGTGTTTTGATGATTACAAAACATATTAGTTATTTGTACTAATATTGTTTATTGTTTAAGTGTGTTTCAGGATTCTAACTCAACTAGAAGGATTCTTCCCTAAAGGAAGGTGCTTTGGACTCAAGTCAACTCAATTTGGGCTCAAGAATCAAGTTTTGAAGATCATATGGTGAAAGCCCTCTTGAAGAACTTGAAGTCTTTAGAATCATTGTAAGAATAGAATGTTAAAGTTTGAGTGTTGGATATTGACTCTAAGATACACATACACAATTTGGTTTTGTTAAATGTGAGTCTTGTATTTAAGTTTTCATGTTTTAAATTTGGTTCATGCCTTAGTAGATATTTACATGACCCTAGTTTTACAAAATAAATATCATGTTTAGATCATGTTTATATACTCCTACTAGCATGTTACTTAAGTTTGTTCAAACCCAAAACTATTTTACAAAGTTTTCTAAGTCAGAAAAAATACTGATTTTCCTGTTTCAGGCTGACCGGCCGACCGGCCCGGTCGACCGGCGCCAGTGCCAGGACGTGCACGTTTGTGCACGTCTGTCGCCGACCGCCCGGTCGACCGACTGTAAGGAGTTGCTCTCGGGTTTTCTGGTCGACCCCGCCCCGGTCGACCGCTGTAACGCCCCGATTCCACGGATACGGGGACGTCACTGCGACGTATATACGTAGGTCATAAATTGCCCCCACGTATATACGCTAAGCATAAAAGTACAACAAATATCAGAGTACACGACCAAGCGTGGTATAGTCATATGCCAACTATAGACGTACAATACAAAGTTATACAAGTTATGATAACTGTTACACTTTACAAGTGTTTTGTTCTCACAACCAAGTCCAAAAGAATATATACAAAGATATACACAAGGTGCTCACGTAAGAGATGGAGACTCGTGAGCCAAAAAGAGGAGTACGGCACGAGGGAACTAGAGCTGGTCAGCCTGCTCACTGAAGTATGCCTGATCTTCCGTGGAAGGATCCACTTCGTTCCAGGTCTCGGAATCTGAATATGCAAATCCAAGGAATCAAGACATATAAACAATAGATAGCTGCAGCCAAATGGCTAAGGGACGAGTACAAGTAAGATGGGACTATACAAGGTATATCAACTAACAGATATGAAAAGCATGAATAGATAAAGTCGTATAATAGATCTACAATTAACATTTTATTATTATTACTGTCTTACTGTGATATCTAACTATGTGACCCAGCGTCCCAGAGCACATAGGTCCATATCCCAATAAAGCAAGGGGGTTATTGGAAATCAGCGGTTGTATCGACGAACTATGTTTACAGTGGATCCCGTACATGCCCGGGATAACGGTCCAGGATTGTTCCGTTGCTTGGTGACGGAAGCCAGCCGCTAGGCCATTCAGGAGGGACTTATGTATGCCCTTATCATGATGGTACCAGTAATAGAGGGAGCAAGCACTCCCCTCGGTCCCCTGGAGGCCCACAGGTTAGACCGGAACATGGGTTGCACAACACTCCTAAAAGCCACTGTAAACACGAACAATCGATATCCGCATGTCTTCCCCCGGACCCAATGTAAGTTGGTCTATTTTATACAAAAGTCGAGTCTATCATGCTGGTTTAGGAGATGGCATGATAAGTGGAGATATTCACTATTTAACAATTTATGAAGTAAGAATTACAATAACAAGTCATGGAGTATCAAGAAGTAATGTCCATCAGGTAGCATGTCATGTAATATCAATAATGAAGCATAAACATGAATAATGTATCACATGTATATAGAGGTTAAGATCCAAAATCAGAAAAGGAAACAACTAAGTTAAATAGTCAGAATTAGTCGACTAGGTGGGAGATTAGTCGACTAATAAGGGTCTTCAGTCGACTAATAGTCCGCAGGAGTCGACTAAAGTGGTTTTCCAGAGAGTTTGGTAGTCGACTTGGGTTGGAAGGGTAGTCGACTTGGTGAACTATAAGTCGACTAACGGGTACGCAAGTCGACTAAATCTGTGATATAAAAAAGTTGGGATTAATTTCCGGGACATGTTAGTCGACTAGGGTACTATGTATAGTCGACTAGAGGTCTCTGGTCGACTAATAATTTGGGATAAGTCGACTAGAGCCGAGAGTTGGTAATTTTTTGGTTCAAGGAAAATTAGTCGACTAGGGGTCAAAATGTAGTCGACTAGGGGGGTCTAGTCGACTGGTAAAAATGGGTTAGTCGACTAAACTGTGAAAATCAGAAAAGCTACGTTTCAACTAAAGTGGGTTAGTCGACTAGGTTCTAGGTCAAGTCGACTAATCCTGGAAAAAACAGAAAACAGAACAGAAATTCTGATGGTTGTTTGTTGGCCTAAAATGAGATTTTTATGACACAAGTGTACATGAATGATCATCATATGTACACAAAGAAGTAATCTAGTCTTGGTGAGTAAAAATACTCACCTCGAACGGTCGTTTAGAACTTTATACGAGTTCCGAAGAATTCGAGGCCGACGAAAAGCGCCGAAGGGATCCTCGACGATCTTGCGGACGATCCCAATCCCAAGTTGCAGTCGTTTGAGATGGAAATGAAGACCTAGGGTTTGCTTTGGAGAAGGAGAGGGATTGTGTGAAGGTTGGTTTCTTGGTGAGTGAAAAAGAATTAAAGTGTAAAGGATTTTGTTTAAATAGGGTTTGGATTGTAAAGGGGATGAATTAAAGAATTGGAGAGGGGTTTTGTGCAAATAGGGGAGGATGGGGTGTCTCCCTTGGCCAATGGTGGCCGGCCAAAGAAGAGAGAGAAAGAGAGAGGAATTGAAGGGCATTTATGAGGAAGGGTGTGGAATTTGGATATTTTGGAGGAGAAGATATTTTGGGAGTTGGTGGAAGGAAGAAGGAAAGAAAAAGGAAAAAGAAAAAGGAAAAGAATTTGTAAAAGAAAAGATATTTCTTAATTTTGAAAAATGAAAATATTGAAAACACTGATTCCCGGGTTTAAATCGAGAATGCGGAAAACATTTCGGAAAATACCGAAATCGTCCGAAATTCAAGTATCTCGGAACGACTCGTAATTTTTACCAAAAATCAATAATAATATATGAAGACGTATAGTGAAATCTGTTTGAAGAAATACCTTATAGTTTTAAAACTAAAAATCCCGGAATCAGAAAAATACCGACTCCGTTGGAATTTTCATAAAATCATAAAATTCTCAGAAAAAGTATTTAGATAAGAAATGTCATTCTAAGAAATAATGTCTAAAAGATTCTCTTGAAATTCCTAACTGTTTGGGAATTAAAATTCCAGGAATCGATCAGCGATACTGGTCGACACCGGTTTTGAAGAATGCATTTAATTTTAGAAAATTCCAGAAATTCACCAAAAATCTAATATATTAGAAAATGATATTTGAAATTGAAATTGGTCAAATACGGGAAGTAAATCGAAAAAAATACGATCGGAATCAGAATACGCAACTTAGTAGTATTACGGAAACGGGTATTACAATCTACCCACCTTACAAAAATTTCGTCCTCGAAATTTCATAAGGTGAAGGGTAACAGGAATGGTAACAGATAGATCAGGCTAGGAAGAAAAGATAACAATAGAAAAGAGTAAAAGGAAAGAGGCTTACCAATCAAGATGAGAAGAGTTGAGGATAACGCTCTCGGATGACGTCCTCTCGTTCCCATGTGGCCTCTCCTGGCACATGGCGATTCCAAGACACCAACACTAAAGGTATGGCTTTGTTCTTCAGTGTCTTCACACTTCTATCCAATATGGCCATCGGCTGCTCCTGATATGATAAGTCCGGTTGCAGCTCCAGCTCGGAATGATCCAAAATATGGCTGTCATCCTTAACATACCTCCTCAACTGAGACACGTGGAAGACATTATGAACTCCGTCCAACGATGGCGGCAACGCCAATCGATAATAAGACACATCTCCCACTCGATCCAATATCTCGAATGGGCCGATATATCTCGGACTTAGTTTCCCACGAGTGCCGAACCGGATTACTCCCTTGGTAGGTGAAATCTTCAAGAACACATGATCTCCAACTCCGAATTCCAATGGCCTCCTCTGCAAATCTGCCCAGCTCTTCTGCCGACTCTGAGCTGCCTTGAGATGATCTCTGATAATCCTGACTTTCTCTGTGGTCTGGATCAGAATCTCTGGCCCCAATAGACTCCTCTCACCGACTTCATCCCAACAAATCGGTGACCTGCATTTCCTCCCATACAGTGCCTCAAAAGGTGCCATCTTAATACTTGCCTGATAACTGTTGTTATAAGAAAACTCAGCCAAGTGTAGATGTCTTCCATGAACCCCTGAACTCAATCATGCAGGCTCTAAGCATGTCCTCGAGGATCTGGATGGTCCTCTCAGATTGTCCGTCTGTCTGAGGATGATAGGCTGTACTGAACTTCAGACGAGTTCCCAGACTTTCTTGGAGACTCTCCCAGAAATGAGATCTGAATCTGGTATCTCTATCTGAAACAATACTGACTGGAACTCCATGCAGACGAACTATCTCCTTCACATACTTATCTGCCAGAACCTCTGTAGTCTGACCCACCCTGAATGGTATGAAATGAGCTGACTTGGTAAGACGATCAATGATAACCCACACAGCATTATTACCTTTGGGACTACGAGGTAATGCCGTGACAAAGTCCATAGTGATGTGCTCCCACTTCCATTCAGGTATTGGCAAAGGATGAAGAAGCCCAGCTGATCTCTGATGCTCAATCTTTATTTGCTGGCACACCAAGCACTTAGCTACAAATTGAGCTATCTCTCTCTTCATGGCATTCCACCAAAATTGCTTCTTCAAGTCCTGGTACATCTTGTTTCCTCCTGGATGTATAGAATAGGCTGAACTATGTGCTTCCTCCAAAATCTTCTGTCTAACTTCTCCCTGGGGAACACAAAGTCTACCTCCAAAGTACAAGGCTCCATCTGGACGAATACAGATATCGGTCCTCAATCCAGCCTCTACCTGAGCTCGGAATGTCTGCAATCGGGGATCCTCTTTCTGAGCTTCCTTGATTTCATCTATCAATGAAGACTGAATCTGTAAGTCATAAGCTGTCCTGTCTTCTCAGCTCCTCGAACCACCATCAAGTCCAATCTGATAAAGTCCTGAATCAACTCCTTCTGCTGAGTGAACTGAACAAGCACCCTGTTCTCTGGCATCCTGCTCAGGGCATCAGGAACTGTATTGACCTTGCCTGGATGATATTGCACAAGTCAATGTCATAGTCTGCCATCAATTCCAACCACCGCCTCTGCCTCATGTTCACTCTTTCTGTGAAAAGATATACTTGAGGCTCTTGTGATCTGTATATATCAGCACTTTATCTCCCAGAAGATAGTGCCTCCAAATCTTCAAGGCAAAGATCATTGCCGCCAACTCCAAGTCATGAGTTGGGTAATTCCTCTCATGAGGCTTCAATTGCCTAGATGCATATGCTATCACATGATCATGTTGCATAAGCACACACCCCAGGCCTTTACCTGATGCATCACTAAAGATGACCATCCCTCCTCTCCCTGAGGGAGTTCTCAAGATAGGAGCTGAAATGAGCTTCTGCTTCAACTGCTCGAAGGCTGCATCACACCCTCTGTCCAAATATACCTTACTCCTTTCCGGGTGAGCTGGGTTAACGGAGCTGCAATCCGAGAGAAATCCTGGACGAAACGTCTGTAATATCCAGCTAGTCCAAGAAAACTCTTTATCTCCGTCACCGTCCTCGGAACTGGCCAATCCTTTACTGCCTGGACTTTGCTCGGATCAACTGAGATACCTTCTGCTGACACCATATGTCCAAGAAATGCTATACTGTCCAGCCAGAATTCACACTTACTTCTCTTGGCATGAAGCTGCTCCTGCTGAAGTGTCTGCAACACAATCCTCAAGTGTTCAGCATGCTCCCTATTGTTCTTTGAATAGATCAAGATGTCGTCGATGAAAACAACAACAAACTGATCCAAGAAGGGCGAGAACACTCGGTTCATCAAGTCCATAAACACTGCAGGGGCATTAGTGACTCCGAAAGGCACAACAAGAAACTCATAGTGGCCATATCGGGTCCTGAATGCCGTCTTCGGTATGTCCTCCTTCTTCACCCTCAGCTGGTGGTAACCCGACTGTAAATCCAATTTGGAGAACACACGGGCTCCATTAAGCTGATCAAATAGATCATCAATCCTGGGAAGGGATACCTGTTCTTGATGGTGACCTTGTTCAATTCCCTGTAATCAATACAAAGTCTCTTACTACCATCCTTCTTGTTGGCCAACATTACTGGAGCTCCCCATGGTGAAGTACTTGGCCTAATCACTCCCTTATCTGAATACTCCTGCAGCTGTTTCTTCAGAATCTCCAACTCCGTCGGTGCCATCCTGTACGGAGCCTTGGATATAGGTGCTGCTCCTGGAACTGTATCAATGGAGAACTCAATCTCCTTTTCGGTGGCAGTCCTGAAATCTCAGCAAACACCTCAGGGAATTCTTCCCACACCGGTACCTTCTGCTTCTGAACCTCCGAAGTAGTCATCTGAGTCTTTCCCCTAGTGTCCTTCACTTCTCCACTGAACTGGAACTCTGGTTGAAGTGGAATTCTAAACTTGATCTTCTTCTCCTACACATCAATCACAGCATAGTACTGACTGAGCCAGGTCATGCCTAGATCATCACGTCCGTACCTTTGGTGTCTAGTACGAGCATATCTATGGCCATGGTCTTATCACACAGTTCTACTGGACAATCAGTACACACTCTAGATGATATGACTACCCCATTCCCTGTACTTATCTCCCATTTGTGGTCTAAAACCTTAACAGGTATTGAATGTAAAGCCACAAATTTATCTGAGATGTAACAGTGGGATGCACCCGAATCAAATAAAGCGAGAACAGGCTTTGCATGAACTCTGATGTTACCTGTAATCACCTCCTCTGAAGCCTCAGCCTCTGCCTCCGTCAAGTTGTAAGCCTGACCTCTGCCACGCCCTGTTGACGTCCTACCTCCTCTCTGTACTGGGCGAATGACATGCTGTGGAGGAAGGGTAGAGCTCTCCTCATCACCTGTCCCTGGTTCCTCTGCCCAAGTGGTCCTTTAGCATCCTCTGTCCATTCGGTCCTTGAAGTGCTGGCACTGCTTGACCGTTATCCCCACTCTCCTGTGTGGACAAGCCTCTATGGAATGGTCTCTGGATCCACACACCAAGCACAGCCCATTTGCCCTCCGGCAATTTGGTCGAGTGTGCCCTGGTTTCTGACAGTAGTTGCAGAAGGCAATAGGTTGGGCGTCTGGTAAGGAGCTGGCCTGAAAGGTTGCCTCATCTGGACCTTTGCTGCTCTGAACGGGCCCCCTCTTCCCATAGGTAAAAATGGCCGCTTCATGACCTGCTGTCTCATCTGATCCCCTTGCTCCTTCTCAAACCCACGCTCTACCTCCCGAGCGATGGTGAGAACCTCTGCATAGGTCTTCAGCTGCTGGGGCATCAGGTACATCTGAATCTTCATCTGTAGACCTTGCTGAAACCTGCTCGCTCGCTTCTCCTCGTCCGTTACCATATATGGCGCGAAGCGGCTCAGTCGAAGAAACTCCGCGGCATACTCGTCCACGACTTGTTCCACTGCTGGAGCCTATGAATTGCTCCTCCATATCTTTCTGTGCCGTAGCAGGGAAGAAGCGGCTGTAAAAACTCTTGGAGAAGGCGTCCCAAGTAACGGGCTCTCCAGTCTAGCCTCCTCTGCGAGCCACCAAGTTCTCGCAACATCCTTTAACTGAATCTTTGCTACCTCAACTTGGTTCTCCTTCGGGACACGGGCTGCATTCAGTAGGTCTGCAGTGTCCGTCAACCATTGCTCAGCCTCCAATGGTTTCTCTCGCCTCCCGTGAAGATGGCCGGTTGCAGCCGTCGGAAGTCGGACACGTTCCCCCGGCCTCTGCTCCTTCGGGGCTGCCAACTCCTGTCTAAGGAGCTCGGTCTGCTGCTGCTGATTTTCCATCTGCTGTTGCTGGTTCCCCAGCATGGTCTGAATGACCTTCAGGATATCAGCATTCTCTCCTCCTACGGGTCCATTGGGCACCTGCCCGATGTTGTTACGACCCGATCGTCTCTCCATACCGTATGATAACTGGAATTGGAAACAATTGAAAGGAGTTTAGGATACGAAGGAATTGATCAATGAAGGAAGCAAGAAGGACTCTATAACTTTGTACATTGTAGTTGGCATAAGCAAATTACTAGAATTTGCCACTTGATTGTACTTTAGGTTTGAGAGCCTAGGCTCTGATACCAACCTGTAACGCCCCGATTCCACGGATACGGGGACGTCACTGCGACGTATATACGTAGGTCATAAATTTCCCCCACGTATATACGCTAAGCATAAAAGTACAACAAATATCAGAGTACACGCCAAGCGTGGTATAGTCATATGCCAACTATAGACGTACAAATACAAAGTTATACAAGTTATGATAACTGTTACACTTTACAAGTGTTTTGTTCTCACAACCAAGTCCAAAAGAATATATACAAAGATATACACAAGGTGCTCACGTAAGAGATGGAGACTCGTGAGCCAAAAAGAGGAGCACGGCACGAGGGAACTAGAGCTGGTCAGCCTGCTCACTGAAGTATGCCGATCTTCCGTGGAAGGATCCACTTCGTTCCAGGTCTCGGAATCTGAATATGCAAATCCAGGAATCAAGACATTAAACAATAGATAGCTGCAGCCAAATGGCTAAGGGACGAGTACAAGTAGATGGGACTATACAAGGTATATCAACTAACAGATATGAAAAGCATGAATAGATAAAGTCGTATAATAGATCTACAATTACATTTTATTATTATTACTTGTCTTACTGTGATATCTAACTATGTGACCCAGCGTCCCAGAGCACATAGGTCCATATCCCAATAAAGCAAGGGGGTTATTGGAAATCAGCGTTTGTATCGACGAACTATGTTTACAGTGGATCCCGTACATGCCCGGGATAACGGTCCAGGATTGTTCCGTGCTTGGTGACGGAAGCCAGCCGCTAAGCCTTCAGGAGGGACTTATGTATGCCCTATCATGATGGTACCAGTAATAGAGGGAGCAAGCACTCCCCTCGGTCCCCTGGAGGCCCACAGTTAGACCGGAACATGGTTTGCACAACACTCCTAAAAGCC